>JAYKAV010002925.1:578461-689811 GCA_035582835.1 Phoebastria nigripes | reverse complement strand
CACTACTTAGCAACAACTAAAACATCAGTGTGTTATCAACATTCTTCTCATACTAAATCCAAAACACGGCACTATACCAGCTACTAGGAAGAAAATTAACTTTATCCCAGTCAAAACCAGGACAAGCAGTTTTTGCTTTTAACTTAAAGCTTGGTAAATTTGTAGGAGGGATTATCTGATATGGCACCTGCCACTTCCCCCAAAAGATGTCTTCCATTCCTGTAATCTTACATTTCTGTTTCCTAGCAGGTTATCAACTGGCTTAATATCAGCATCATATTTTTGTTTATAATGCATGGTCCTTCTTTAATATTTAGTAACTCTTTAGGAGAGAAACATTGCTGGGGGTATTTTAGATATCCCCAGAGCAACCCCATGTCCTCCTCTGTTCTTGTTTGAAATACCTACCTTCTTTTTGTGGAGCTGATTGTTAGAAGCATTTATTATTTGTCACCTTTGGTGAGCAGATTTCCTACTCTCACACGCATACTTTTAGCTGGCTTATTCATGAAATGGAACATCCTCTGCCATTTAACAAGGGTCAGCTGCTTGGAAGACTTACCACACTATTTCTTCTACTGCAGTCTCCTAATCAAAAACTCCTTTTAGCTTATTCGAAAATTCAAAATTCTTTGGTTTGACAAGCTGTGCAGAGGTTGATTATAAGGATATAAGGTAAAAAAAAGATATTCTAACATTGAATCTTATGTGTCCCTTAAGCCTGCTTGATATTTCTGTCACAATTTGTAGGTGGTGTTGCAAACTCATTTRATTGTATGTCATAAAAACCTGAGGCCGTGTACATCTGTCTGCAGTATTATGACACATAATTGAAAAAAAAATTTCTTTATTATATCACTTGAAATAACCTGTAATACATAAGTACTGAACCAACAAACAAAGAAATCTACAGGCAACTGTATCCATTTCAGTTTGTGCAATGTGCTAACTACATCTGTCTTCTTTCAGCTGTAGTCCCAACACTTGCACAAAAATAGAGAACATTTGGATCTAAAATGATGTATAAGCAAAAAGTAACTCAAATAAACTAAAGATTATGGCAAGAAAAGAAAAAACAGCTGTACCTAAATAATCGTTATATACAGAATATATTCAGAATAAATTGTTTGATCTGCTGGTCAACAAGCCTGCTCAATTTTTTACCATTCATCACCTGTCCTTACAAGAAATAATCTCGGATTCCTTGATAACGTGTTCCTGACAGTAATGCTCTCCACACCCCTCTGGATAAATACCTCAATGCAATGAGGATTACCGGGTGTTACTAAATTAAATGCAAACAGCATCACTTCCAATGTGAGGAGTAGCATGTAAGAAGGTATTGTCATATAAAGGAGAAATAAAGAATAGAAGATATTCATCATTTGCTTGCAATACTTTGAGGCTATATTCTCCTCTTGGGACTGCATGTATAACTGTTGCGTCTTTACAGAGGCAAGTTTTTGAATGCATAAAATCCATAAGTCCAGTTTTTCACCTTTCTTTATTATACTTGATATGTTTGATGGTGTTCATCACTTTCACGATTCCGCTGATACTCTGAGATGATAAATTTGTCTGATCCACATACTATCTACAACTGCAGCAGTAAAAGATGTCACTGGCTGAGGAAATGTGTATTCTATAAATAGTAGATATATTTCTCTTTTCTTCTCCTACATTGTCCAAAAACTTTTTTATTATCTGTCACTGCACACCGTTTATTAATGCCAAAATTACAATATTCTTTTTGACAGAATAAACACTGGCACTTTTCTAATGGAAAAATAAACTTAATTAATATTTCATTCTGCATATTGAACAAGGGGAGGACCTTTGAAACCTTGCTGCAATTGGAATGTCTTCATAGGAAAGGCGAAAATAAACTTTACGCAATAAACTCTGGCTATATTACTTTTCAAGTATTTTTCCCAAACAGATCTACTTAGAAAGTTTCAGACACAACTTTGTTTTTTCTTTTGTCCCTCTCAGGCTATTTGTATGTTTAATTGGCAGAGGAATAAACTCAGGGACCAGAAACAATTTTAACTAGGCACTTCAGAAAAGTTTATTTTCTATTTTTAAATTATTCCAACTCTGGAGGCTGTGATTCATTAGAGTGGCTTTTACACAATCAGCAATATAGAAAAGGAACTTGACAAAGATGAGACTGTACAACAGCCCCAGTGATTAAAGGATCATAAAACTAAACAGAAACTGTCTGTATGTGTGTGTGTGAGTGTATTGTCAAGACTTCACAACATCCTCCATATTATCTTAGCTTTGCAGAAAAGTATATTAAACTGTGCTGGTAGTATTTCCTTTCTCTCCCTGTATATATATCCAAGATAATTTGTTTTCCTCACAGGCAATTATCTGTATTACTATTTTTAATAGGATAATCAAATCTAGAGCCACGCATTAATGTGCATTTTATGCCTTCTGTATTATTACTGTTTCATACAACTACAAAGATAAATATTGCATAGTGTAAGTGCTTTAGTTTAGCCTGGACAAGATAAATTCTTAATTTTTCCATTTTAAATCTGGAAAAAATCCTACAAGTCATCTACTATATTAACAAGACAACAGCACTTAATGAATTTGAACTACTTAAAGAACAGTATACTTGCCAGGACCCTATTATAAAGTCTAACATATTAAAGAAGAGTTTTTCATTTTTGTAGCTGAATTTCATGAACAGAAAAGACTAGGCAATTCAGCTGACTAGGAATAGATTTTTATTTATATAATTTCCTACAAAAATCCACATACGCTTTGTTGTCTGTAACAGTAAAAAGCATTCACTGCATTCACCATAAATTGCATAAAGTTTTACTTCTCATCATTTTCCTTAGCTGTTATTTTTCAAAGTCTGAACAGCCTTGCAAGCACTGTGCAGTGACAGTGTAAAAGTTAGTATTGAGTGCCTTTCCCTTCTCCATTTCTTCACTCAGTACTGCAGTAGTTCAAATATTTTTACTGAAATATGTCACATCTACTCTTGGGCAAGAAGAGATATCTTTGACATATTTGAACACTGCCTGCTCAAGTCATTTTTTTATGAGTATGGGAAAAATGACTTTAATTAAGTAAAAGTTCCAATTTATTTTTGCATTCCTATCTCAGGAATTTGTATAAAGATTTAAAATTGTCAATCTTTGTCATACTCAGTGCATACTAAGAAGAGGATGTGGGCTCTCTATCGCTGAATACGGGCATATCTGTAAATGGCAGCTGAGGAAGTATTTTTCCCTATGGTCTCTCTTTTGCAAACTCTAATCCCAGGAGAGATGTTGAGCAGCAACAGCAGGGTCTATGTGGATGAGTGAAAGAATATATTTGCTGAACACCTGTAGCACTGACCAGCTAGACACTTTCAGTCAGTACAATTCATAGTCTCTCAACCTTGTCATATTTCCCAGTTTGGTCTGGTGATAGCAATATAGGGGAGCTAAGAGCATTGACAAGTCCTTGTCATTAGTGTACTGCACAGGCACACAGAAAAGGTGAGAAATCCCATGTAGAAAGGGAGCATTAAAAAATACCAGACATTAAAATTCCCTAACCCTAATATCAGCCTGTCTGCTTACCCAGAACACATAATTTTTATTTTTTTTTTAATTAACTATCCTCATATCTAAAGGTACAGTCAATATTTTTAAGCTGCTCCATGCAGCAAGAAAGTATGTGTATTCTCCCGTTTTTAAAGAAGATGTGGTCTTCTGAAATGAAACAACAAAAAGACTCCTTATTAATAGTTTTATGGGTGTCATGAGCTGATGGACAGGAAAGAAATCTTCTTCATAGACAACAAAAGGAGACAAGGCTCCTTTTGCTCCTCTTTACAGCTTTGATCACGGGTAGAAATATAGTAAATATTAAAACCTGAAAAATATGCTTTATATTCTGTTTTATATAATTACTACTTCCATCACTGACAAGCTGAAATTCTGTAAGTGTTGCGGTTTAACCCGGCAGGCAGCCAAACACCACACAGCCGCTCACTCACTCCCCTCTCACCCCAGTGGGATGGGGGAGAGAATCGGAAAAAAAAGTAAAATTCATGGATTGAGATAAAGACAGTTTAATAAAACAGAAAAGGAAGGGAAAATAATGATGATGATAATAATAATAATAATGATAGAATATACAGAATGAGTGATGCACAATGCAATTGCTCACCACCCGCTGAGCGATACCCAAGCAGCAATTGCTACTTCCTGGACCACGCCTCCTATTTATATATGGAGCATGACGTCACATGGCATGGAATACCCTGTTGGCCAGTTGGGCTAGCTGTCCCGGCTATGCTCCCTCCCAGCTTCTTGTGCACCTGGCAGAGCATGGGAAGCTGAAAAGTCCTTGACTAGCAGACTACTTAGCAACAACCAAAAACATCAGTGTGTTATCAACATTCTTTTCATACTAAATCCAAAACACAGCACTAGGAAGAAAATTAACTCTATCCCAGATGAAACCAGGACAGCAAGGTACAAGGATAGAGTGGTGAATGGCACTAGTAACAGCATTTGAACATCTCCTGCTTCCACACAATAGCTTTGGAGTTACTGAGGGAAACTATTACTGAAACTGAATATTGTATTGTTAGTACAGGGTGGCAAAATGCTTCCAGAGGGTAAATTTCATCTCTGGGGACCAGCTGCCAACCAATTCCAACACCTACCCTTTGTAAACCATCTCTGACACTGATTGCTTTTGTTCAGGAAAAAGCAGCTGTAATGGGGCATCATGGAGAGGCAGTCAGATAGCAGCAGGGGAGAATAAAGTCTTCAAAGATTCAAAGAATAAAGCATGCAAAGAATTGCTCTCATGATGATSTCTCTGGATGCCAGGTGAGCTTGCTCTTCCCAGCGAATTAGAGCTTGTGATGGATCAGTGTGTAAATAGTGGTAGCTGTAAGTATCCCTATCTAGAGCCTGTTGGGATTGGTTGTTGGGTAGCAATAAGCTGCATTGCAATGAAAATCAGTATAGCTCAGGCACTAAGGCTATGTCTATAACAGTGAATTAATGAGGAACCTGATTGTCTATACTGTGAATTGTTGAAATAGTCCATGGCATGTTTTTTTTTCTGGATCAACTAGCACTCTCCCAAATAATACCTCTGTGTGTGTGTATGAGTAGGCAGAGGCAAGAGACTATTTCCAATAGTCAGTTTGCATCCAGCCACTCAGATTTGGAAAGCAAGAATATTTAGTCACATGAATGCAGACCGCTCTGCACCAGCTGGCCTCAAAGCCAGATAATACTTACAAGCACTTTTAATTTATTATATAGATTTAGTCTGAATGAAACAGATGGCTCTGTGATTGCTTTACCCTTCATAATTTCTGAACATGTTACAAAAATATCTCAAGAAGAGGAATGGAGACTTTAGAAGCTCCACCAGAATCAGAACTCTCTGAAAACAACTGAAGGAGGTTCAAAGAAAGCTTCATTCCATATTTCCAAGCCATAAGTGACAGTAAAAATGAAAACAACCAGAAAACACCTTGCTTTCTGGCAGTAGCTGGTTCTTTAGCACTTGATAGTTAGCCTTTAATAGTTTCATTTAACTCATTCAGAAAATGTTACCTTTCAAACTATATTATTTCAAACCTGAGAACTGTACGCTAGAAAAAAAAAGACTTTTAGATTGACTGTGCCAGAGTTCTCTAACACACTAAGTGCTTCTTTAGGTTTTGAATTAAATGCTGAACTGTCAGAGCTTTATAGAGTTGTTTCAAAATGCCATCCACAGCTAGAATTTTGCAAAAGTTCCTGCAGATTTCTCACAGTCCAACATACAAACTAGTAATGCACTGGTGCTGTCTTGAAGTTAATATACTTGGGGAATGGGAAGGTAGGGAAAGAGATTTTCTCGAACAAATAGCAAGTTCACCGAACAATGAAGGTTTGGAACATCTGAAATTGTTCACAAAATCAAGTCAAATGTACTGATGTACTGTTTCAGATAACGAAAACTGTGGGAGGAAAATATTAAAATTTATCAAAACTCTGAGTGTTTTCCCTGCTGCTTTTTAAATTTTCCCATACCTGAAGGTCAAAGGAGTGCTAACCTATGCAGAGCTTTAGGTTTTTGACTGCCCCACTCTATGGGGCAAGGATGACCTACATCCAATGAGAGTTTTGCAGGTATCATGCCCTGTTTTGATGATTCTTGGCCTATCATATAGGGCATGTGTGACTAGAGGGAACTATACACACTCAGAGACTGACCTCCAGGGAGTTCTAAGGATATTAACCCAGCTTTCAGAAGAGCTCAAACTGCCAATCAAATATGCCTGAGTAGATACAGTCAACAAAAGTATTTCCCGTGATTTCCATTTCCTATTGCAAATTGCAGAAAAATTTTCATGTCATATTCTGACGATTGAATCACTCAACTCATATATTGAAAGACATATATATTAGATATAAAAATAAACCTGCAATATAGCATACCACTGAGCTATTATAGCTAGTCAGTATAAAGGAAATTGACTGATACTTTCAAGCACTCATTCAGCATACAATTTAATAGGGTATTGTGCAATGTCTTTCTTCATTAGAAAAGAGGAGGGAAAACAAGTACAGCAAGCAAAAAATATGACTTTCATTTGCAACTGAGGCTCA
This sequence comes from Phoebastria nigripes, assembly GCA_035582835.1. Classification (NCBI taxonomy): domain Eukaryota; kingdom Metazoa; phylum Chordata; class Aves; order Procellariiformes; family Diomedeidae; genus Phoebastria; species Phoebastria nigripes. The sequence goes on along the minus strand of JAYKAV010002925.1, from coordinate 683,173 downwards.
AGTAATTATGTTTACAGCATGAATTTTAAAATTTCCTTCTTATTCAAAACTTTAGTCTGCTTTTAATTAAGACCTGCATGTTCGTTGAAAAAATATAGCATATTTGCATAGAAATAACCATGGCAAGCTGAAATCTTTATTTTAAGCCATTTTAATCACTTTCCTGGACTGGTAATTACTTCTAGTTGATACATTTGAAGTGATTCCTTGCAGCAATTGAATATATTCACACCAATTGAAGTTTTCCCTGGTACTGAGAGATCATATGCATATGATATCTCTGGGAGTGGRCAAATCGTATTTTTTATCATGGCCTAATAATTAACAGAAATTCTTAGTCCATGTTGCTTAAGCCCCAACAAAATAAGCTTATAATTACTTGTAGCTCTAGGTAAGGTAAATATTTGATGTTATAGTGGTGAATCAGTTTTAGTGATATAGAAGTCAGCTCGTGATATATATGTCCTTAGCCTTAGCCTTTAATAATACAATAGATATTAATAACAAAGGCAAGGTCAATTCTACTGCATCTGCTGTTGTTGCTTCATGCTACAGGCAGATAACCTGGGAGACAGAGCCAGCGGAGCATCTAGCTAATGAACTCCCTTGAGACTGATGCTTTTCATACGCTGAAAAACAGGAGATTGCTTTTAGCAAACTCAGTGCTGGAAAAATAGTTAAGAATATATTTTACTGCTAAAATGTGTTTAAAAGGTGATAAAAATAAAGCTCTTCAATGCAAAGAATCTGTAACAGATTCTAATTTAAGCCTCTAATTCTTTTGCAAGCTGAATACGTGAAACAATAATTAGATTTATTAAGACTTCTTATGAGTGTTGCTTTATGTTTGTTTCCTCTTGACATTTTCTCAGAAACACAAAAGGGCTCATTCTAAATTACAGAAAAGATATTTTTAACTGGTGTGAAAGAAGAAAAAACTGGTTCAGGAAATCCACTGCTTCCTAACTGACACTGACGTTTTGGGGTCATGTGGAATAACTGTCTAGCACAGTGTACCAGAGTTATTTAGAGAACTTTTTTTTTTTTTTACTAAAAATATAGTTTAGTGAGCAAACTTCACTAATAGATGGAACATTCAAAGAATATGTTAGCTAAGTGCATTGCACTCAGAAATATTAAATCAGCTGTTTTGGAGTGCTCTGAACGTTTCAGAGGATGCTTGGTGCAGGACTGATGGGATTTAGAGAATCAGAGGTACCCAAAGGACATATCTGAGTCTGTAAACTTTGCAAAGTTATATAAGTTGCAATGTTTGCAYCCCACTGCAATTCCTGCTCTTTAGTTTAATCTTGCAGTTAGCTGAGCATTTTGTAGGATTGCCTCACAGGTGGTTATTTTACAGCTTCACAAGAAGTTCATAAGACAGGCATGAAAGAACCAAATATGTAGGAAGGAACTCATATTGACTCAAGTGCTTAATACGGAGGAGGCAAGAAGGGGAAAGGAAAGTATACCAAAATGGAATATCTTAACATGCTCACAAACATCTTCAAATTTGCTATTATAGTTGTGAGGACAGGTCTGAAAGATATCAAACTAAAATKATGAATGAAGTAAAGACATTGCTGAAATATTAGTGGAAGTATTTATAGTAAGTTGGGAAACAAACTTTCAAAAAATCTTTACTGCAGAAGAAGTAGGAGATGTTTGTGAACAATCAGCTTTATCCCCAGAGTGTGAATGCTGGCCTGGAGAAAATTCCCCAGTGGCATTTACATTCTGCTCGTCTTACTTTGCTTACATAGAAAAAGCATTTATCTCTCAAGAAATTAAAATTAGTTTCTCCAAAAACTGGGAAGGAATAACTCAAAAAGTATATGCAGTTTCTGCCAGCCATAGGAGGCTGAAAAATTTGGTGGAGAAATGGAGATGAAGGCMGTACAGAAGGCAGAGGTTTAGGAGTGAAGAGGAGGAGATAGGCAGGAGTTCACATTTCACAGTTCTTAAAAATCATTAATTTTGCACAGGGATAGCATAGTCCTGGACAGGATTATCACTGAGGACAGTTGTTAATGCCTGTGTTGCCAAAGGCATGAGAATAAGGAAACTGATGAAYGTTGTTGGCAATATTTCATTATCTACTTTCATAATTATAATGATTAGGTTTCTTTTAGCATACACATCAGGACTGAACTCTGTTTTGCCCTGATGCAAAAAAGGGTTCTTTTTTTTTCTCTCTTCTTTTCTTTGTTTTGCTTTTTTTTTTTTTAAAATGTCACAGATCAAAGGAATCTGGAGAAAAAAAGAACAAGACCAATATTTTGGGGGAAGGAACAAAGAAGGAGACAGATAAGCTCTCTCTGTTATGTGTGGATAGCACGCAAGTTGTGATGGTGGATAGAGAGACAATAACAACCCTTCCCTCTAAATGGTTGTGTAAGGTGCAACCTGAAGTTCCTTATCTTGACTTATAACCTCCGGTGTGTTTAGGATGGACCAAACGGAGAAGCTCCATGGAACAGGCAGGGCCAGACCCTATACACTCCAAAGTTCCCCAAAGCCGCACTTGGGACAGAATTCACACTGGATCTTCTTACACTTGAGCATATAGCCCAGGAGACTTTCTCTGATCTAGTCTCCTTACTGAAACAGTGCCCAGTCTCCTACCTGCCCTTCCCTACCCTCCAAATAAGAGAATGGAACAAAAGAACATAAAGTAAGATTTATGCATATTTTCTAATTTTCTAAACATTTTTAGTACATGATAACATAGACTTGCTCAACCCTGGAGTGCCTGACATTGAATGTTACCTTTGGGGACTGATCCTGCATGCTGTACAGCAGGAACCACAACTATTGGGCTTCAGCATAAGTGCAACTTATAATAAATCCAGTTAAGAGTAATTAACATGGTATCACCTGTATTCCTGTTTCAAGGCATTTATGAAAGGTGTACAGAAAGGACAAGATTAGGTAACAGGTCTGTGTGTCTTTGTGTTTAAAGTATGTGGAGACTCAGTATGAGTTGGAGGCATTTGGACACAAACCTCTTCACTAGCTTCGCTTATTCAGAAGGGTAAGACTTATTTGGAGTATGCAACATCTTTCAGTAAATACAGAACTCAGTCCTAAATATTAGTCGAACCCCTGCATTCTTCCTTTTCTCTGTGTGGAATCAAGATATTTAAGAAATGGTATAGAATGCTTACATTTGAACTCAAAGACCRGCTTTACCTAGTTGCTTTGAATAGGAACAGATAATTAAAGAAGCTAATTGCTGTACATTACTTCTTTGTCATAAATAAAATAGTGGCAGGGCAGTTACATTCTTCTGCACTTTCCACAAAGTTCTACATACTACTTTTCATATGCTTTTTCACTATATATGAACTTATTTGAGGGAGAAGAAAGAAAACATATATAAGGAGTAATAATGTTCTCACAAATTAGAAGAAAAATGGAAAAGTTTTTTTCTGTAATAAAAATGGTCTCTTGTTTCAGTTTTTGATTGTTAGCAGCTACAATATAACTAATGTCATATTTCCACACAGTATTTTCACTTCAATTTGACATTGGTTCAAAATTGAAGTGACTGTAAATTATCTTTAATCTTGTGAAAGTGGTACATATAAAATAATAGTAATGAAAATAATAACTTAAAGTTAAAAAATATCTCCATAGATCTTCATTACATATAAATGAAATATAGAGTTGAAGTCTTAAATGCAGTTCTTAAACAGGCCTGTCTTAATTTTTAATTCTAGAGACTTACGTGATATGGAAAATGAGATAAAATGTGCATTTACTAGCAAGCAGCCTTCTTAATCATCATAGTAGTTACTATTGGCCAGACAAGTACTTATGAAGTATGGCATTGCTGTCGGCAAAACTATTTATCTRTATGACACTATATGTCACTTTTGAACTTCGACTTGACATCCATAAAATTACATTTTCATCAAACTGAAAGATCAAGCTTTCTGTGCTGACTCACTTGGGTCAACATTTTGCAAATGACTGGATTTACCACTTGAACTATAAACCCTTTGTGAATAATTTTGTGCATTGATGTTTGATAGCCTAGGGCACAGATCATAATTTCTGAGCTAAAGAAGAGGTGTCAAAGCAAAATGAATTTCTTTTCTGCATACCAGATTACTTATTCCAACGTGCTTTCTCATATGGTGGTTGTTAAATGTCTTACAAACTGTTAAATTAGTTGAATTCCCAGACACTATAAACAACCTAATTCCCCTAAGACTTATTTTTAGTACCTTTACAGTAGTTCAAAAGGTCAACTGCCCCAGTAGACCAAAAGTTTTAATTGATAATAGATTTTTTTCCCTGGTGGGAAGCCTTTGGCTTGATTTCTGGGTAGTGTTTACAAACTCAGCAGAGATATGAATTTAAGATGAGCRTGCAAAATAGAAAAGCTGCTGTTTGTTTCAATTGACTGGAGTGATTAGTGGTGTTTCATCTTTCTCAGTACCTGCAGCTTAGAGATGGATGAGATGTAACACACAGCTGGATAGCTGATCCTGAAAGAGTGATAGCCCATCGTGCCTTGGTTACATATCTGAAATGCTGACTGGAAGTTTGCACAACTTTTATATTAAGCCTTCTGAAATGTCTCACTCAAAACAAAAAGCTAGTTACACAAGCTTTACCACAGCCCAAGAGATGATATCAGGTGACTGCCCAGGATTCCCTTAAAGTCCACACAGATTGGATATTGGTAGAAGTTGCAAGATCCCTTGGCATCTAGTTTAGTCCAGAACATCTCCATCCCCCCAGGCAAACATGACTTGTCTTCTGCAGATGCTCTGTGAAACCAATATTCTAAGACCACCTCCATGAATATCTTTTAGGAAAGCTTCAAGTGCTCTTGTGAACAGCTCCTGCAGGCAGTCTTTTATCCAAGAAACAGCAATGACTTCCCATAATATCTCATCTAGAGCTCTCTACCAAAGAACAGGTGTGGGTGCTATTCTAACTGCTAGCCCACTTCACTGGAATGTCATTGTGTATGATGATGTGGTTTCTACATGAACATGCCAAGTAAATCTTAAGCTTGGCTTTGATTTTCAGACATGCACTGTCTCCATGTGTACCCCACAGTTCATCCATCCTTATAGTGCTGTGTTTTGTATTTGTAGCTAGCATGGTGTTGATAACACACCAACGTTTAGGCTACTGCTGAGCAGTGCTCGCACAGCATCAGGGCTGTCTCTCCAACCCCCATCCCCAAAGGCCAGTAGGCTGGGGGTGGGCAAGAGGTTGGGAGGGCACATGGCCAGGACAGCTGACCCAAACTGACCAAAGAGATATTCCATACCATATGACGTCATGATTAGCAACAAAAGCTAAGAGAAAGGAGCAGGGGGGGCATTTGTCTTCCAAAGCAACCACTACACGTACAGAGGCCTTCCTTCCCAGGGAGCGGCTGGACATCACCTGCTAATGAGAAGTAGAGAATAAATCTTTTTGTTTTCCTTTGCTTCCATGTGTGGCCTTTGCTTTTCTTTACTAAACTGCCTTTATTTTGACCCACGAGTTTTTCATCTTATTTTCTCCCCATCCTGCTGAGGAGGGSAGTGAGAGAGCAGCTTGGTGGGCACCTAGCAGTCAGCCAAGGTCAACCCACCACAGTTACATGTAAAATCACTTCTTTACTGCATTCTTGAAGATCACTGGCAACACATTAGAGAACATGCTATGTCTTCAGCAGGCATTTTTGACAGTTTATGAAGGCTTAAAACTCCCATTTCCCTTGTGTTTTTTACATGCCAGTGCAATGAAAATGAACAATGAGCTTCCAGGTCCACCTGGGAAGAGACATTTTGGAATTCAATAAACTTAGTTCCCACCTTATATAGGTGAATGAAGTGAAAATAGTTGTCCATAGATGTAAAGCTAGGGACAAGTTGAGTGAAAAGAAACYAACAGACCTCTTGAAAGTGAAGTAGAGCTGGAAATTTATTTGATTTCTAAGACTGGGCATGATGAGCGGGGAGGAAAACCAATGAAACAGATTATGTACACAAATTTGTCTTCTGTGACTTGCTATTATGTCAGGACAGATTTGGAGACACTGTTACCCAGGACATGGGTTCTGGTTCCCTTTTTCCCTCTCCACACATAGGTTACTGGATGTCAAATACTCTGAGGGCTGAACCCAAGCTCTGTAATCCAAGGTTTCAATCAGTGATGGACTTTTCCTATGCGTGAATGCAAGGCATGCTACAGCTGTTCGTGGAGCTCAAAATTTGGTCAAGTGCTCTTGCAGAATCCTTTTCCTGCCCAGTCATAAAGCAAATACAGATGCTCTCCTCAGCAAAGGTGGTTTATAGGCCTATCATTCTGATCAGTTTTATAGGATGCTTTCTTCATCGCTGATATTCCTGTATCTTCTTTGTCCTTAAAAGGTACCCACATTCCCTAACACACTTACATTGGCAAGAGTGTAGCCATCAAGTTGAGGAATGTGAGTCTTTTTGTCACTTGGGAGACTGTATTGGGAATGCTCTGTGCAGTTTTGGGTACCTTTGGGTTTATGTTAATCATAATTATATTGTAAATAATATTAATATTATCATTTTAACCAGTAGGCACTTTGTACTTTGCTATTCCTTCTGAATCTCTCTCTCACTCTCTTTCTCAGATAATACAGGATCCTTCTGTTTTGTCATGTAGAGGTTTAGCATATGCCATTTGCACTCTTACAGCTTCCCATCCAATCATATTCAAAGTTGAGGATTGCATTTCTCATATCAGTGAAGCTTTCTGGAATCTCCCTCTTCATTTCTAGTAGTTATGTCAGGAACAGCAGAACACATATCATGTTGTTGCTTAAAGCTTTTTTCCCCATTTACTAGGAAATTCAGTTTTGACACTCAGTTTGTTGCCTGGTCAATTAAACATTCATAGATTCTTAGCAAACTCTATGTTGTAATCTACAGTTTGAAATGAAGATTATCATTTATTCACTGTGGTTTCTGCACTGATTTTCACTTCCCTCTCCCCCCCAGTTTGCTGCAGCTTCTTAAAAGATTGATCTTCAAGCCAACTACCTTTGCATGAAAGATTGTTTCTCACAATGAAAGCACACAGGCATTGTTGTCTGCTGAGCCTGTTTGAAGCTAATCTCTTGTCTAGGTTATGACATATATCATCTGTACATRTTTTATATATGTAGTTTAGGTTAAATGAGGATGATGGTTCCACCTGCTATTACCAACAGTAGTCATTATCATTAAAATAATAGAGTCTATTCAGTCTGTCAGCAGTGGTCTCTAAATTACTTTGTTTTGCAAATAAAGTACACTCAGTCTCTTAATACATTGTTTAAGTGTTCTGTAGACTAACAGTGCTTTGATTCATTTATTTTAGCTACATCCTTAGAAAGAATTTCACGKTTTCATTTCAAAAAATTTGTAATCACCAGTTGGTTTGGGAGCAAGTTATTCTGTAAAATGCCTCCACATCACTTATTCTTTTCTCTAGGTACCTAATAAGGACTATGAAATCACCAAACTGAGTGTGAGTTTTATCTCCTATCAGATGTCATAAAATTGCAGCTTTTTGCTCACTAGTTACATTAATAACAGTTACATACTGTTGTAGGCCCCAATCGTGGAAAATCCTGTCCTCTAACTGAGGTATCAAAGATTTATTTTTACCTGTAGTGTTCAGCCTGGAGCTTGTGGATTCATACATTTTCCCCAGTATTTTTAAATTAAAATCTAATCACAGTTGTTGCCGCCTTCTCCTCCGCAGTAAATAAGATATGAAGGAATCATATGTTGTCAGTGGGATTTAAGAAACTGCAGAAACCTTCACAGCAGTAAGCTGAGGTGTGAACATGAAGTGCACTTGCTATTGTGCTTTATGGAGCCACGCAGCACCACTCCTTGTACCTACTAATGAAAGTCATTATTGCATTGTAAATACACTCTCAAGCTTACTGCATCCTAACTTCCCTATCTAGACAATCTCTAGATAGCCTCATTTACTAACTGGTACTGTTACGTCATTCCTAGCTACATATTTGAGACCTTGACTGAAAACTGAATTTTTTGGTTAGATGAAAAATGTTAAAATATGCATGGGAGACAAAATCATTTGGATTCAGGACGAGAAAAATGTCAGGAGACATTTCCGCAATTTCATTACACGGCAAACAAAGTGTGATTTTGGCTGTTTATTTTATTTTTGTTTTTTTGGTCGGCAAAGAGTGTTACTGTCTTCCCATCAGTGTGAGTGATCAAATCCCCTGGTCTGAACCTGCCAGAAGTTGCCTTGCCAGCATCACAGCCTCTGCTCAGGCTAGATGGACACCGTGAGGAGCCTGCATCTAGCGAGGGGGGACAAGGCAGGGAGCAGGAGGTAGGGACCCACACCTCAGGGATGTGTACGAGACTTGGGGGGGTGCATTCGCACCACTTGGGGATCGCTGGGAGCATTGGGACACACTCAGACCTGGAGCACCCACTTCTCCCCCAGGAAGGGTATGCAAGGGGGGAACCCACACTGCTGGGAGGGAATGTGCGTGTAACCCACACTGCTGGGAGGGGTAACTGTGACTATCCATTGGGATTAGAACATTCTGGGATGCATTATAGAAGGGTATTTAGAAATTCATAGATGCGTATTAACCTTTTTAAGCATCTAGTATTGTGTTTTACCTCTTGCATTGCGGTTTATCTGTTTATCTGCAAATACTGATCTTGCTTACATGGTTCACTGATTGCTGGTTAATTACATGTTGTTAATAAATCAATAAACCACTTCGGTTCTGATTTGGTTTAAACTATGTGAACTGAGCAGTTTTTGCCTGAGACAGCCATCTGGTGTTTGTGATTAGCAGGCCACCTGCATCCTGCTCCTTACTTATTTTAAAGAAACAAATGGTTCCCAGCTAGGGCAGGAGCTGGACTCTCCGATACAGCTTTCTGCTCAGCTCTCATTTAAACTGTTCATTACAGTAAGAGTTTGTAAAACTGCTGACTCGTTAGTAATCCCTATGAATTCATTGTTGCTCTTCTACACCCGGAGGAGAAATGAGTTAAGCACAAGTGCAGGCTATGAAGCTGAATAAATGTAATTTTGGGGTCATTACATGCTTTTACACAGAGGAAGACACTTTCCGGAAAGTAATGAGGTCAAATCAGGTCATATCCTGATATCCTGTGTACTACATATATGTGTATTTAACTTCAAGATAACATTTTTGTGTTAATTCCCTTTACGGTGTACTTGGCTGTTGTCCAAAAAATAAGTTTTTTAACATATACAATATATATACATATAATTGTAGGCTGTATTATGGTCTGCTGAATGTCATGAATGACAGTGTTTTCTGGCATATTGAAAGAAAGCAGTAGTTAATAAGCACAGACCTTTGACAGGTCTTTGATATTTTCAATAGGGTGACTCCTCAGGTAGTCAGGCACGTCTTTTCTCTCCGATCGCCTGTCCAGATCACCCTGACTTTAACAAAACAAAATGAAGCCATAGACATGTGGCCCTTTTTTCATTCTTTTGGGTGATCTCCCTCCTGAATGACAGTTGTAACTAAATTAATATATTAACCAAGTTTCACCTGTCATTTTCAGTTTTCCCATGCAGCATGAAATCTTTTCATTTGTTCATAACTTTTAGAAGTGTGCTTGCTGAGAAAGGCCAGGTCGGACAAAGTCGCAGACCTGCAGCTCTGCTGTTCTAGTTGCAAGTCCCTGCTGGGTGCCCAGGTAGTGCAGACAATGAAGCTGCCRGGCTGACAGCAGAGAGGGAAAAGAAGAGGAGGCAAAGGAGTAGAGAGACAGGAGGGATTGGAGAGAGAATTAGAGGAGGGAAGAAAATGGGATCTGGGCCCAGAAAGGGAACTGAGCAGACAGGAGGAACGGGAGGCTGGAACAGGGCTTTTTTAAGGAGACAGGAACTGGGAACTGAAAGTGGGGCAAAAACGAAACAAGGAGCACAAGGGAAACAGGGAAGGAGAGTCACTGGGTAGCTGAAGCTCTGACATAGCAGAAGGTTATGAGCATTAACTTCATGCAAATGAAGATACTGATCTCAAGCCAGAAACACAGAAAATAAAGAAAAATAACAGAGTATTCAATCTGATCCTTAAGTCATTTTCTTCATATCATACAAGAACCCTGTAGCTGCCGGTGGAAAAACATCCAGGTCTGCAAGGCAGTATTCATCTGCCCTCCTCTGGCTACTCTTTCAGAAACTCTTGCTTTATTCTGTACATGTCTTCCAACTTTTGCTAAAGATGAAACAAGAATATTTTAGAGAATAACTATATAATCCTCAGAGTTCCAGCCATCCAGCACACTAGTTAAAGGAGCAACTGTGCAAAAAATAGTTTGTGATCACGTAATAAAAGGTTGCATCCTGATGTGTATAATCTGCTGAGAAAATGAAGCTAACTAACTGAGGAGTTTCATACCTTTTGAATCCTTCACTTTGCAAACTTAATAATTTATTTTCTTGTTGGGAGTTTTCTTGTCTGAAGTTAAATGTATGTGTTACCCCAGAAGCCCCAAAGTGTTTACAACATAAAAGGACAACTGCTGGTACAAGGATGTAGTCATGTACTATATCACAAAACTAGAAGTCAAGCATATGCTGGTAATCCATTTCTTCCCCACTTTTTAAGTACTGGACAGCTGGCAGCTGGCAGGGCAGCTTTACAGGGCAATGGATATCTTACCAGGGTTACTGTTGACGATGCAAAAAGGAGGCAGCAGATGATACCTCAGAGGCACAAGCAACTAAATTGGGAGAGGCAAGGCAGGCAAACCAGGTTAACTAATAAAAATTAAAGAAACAAAATCCTAAAATAATTGTGACGGGCCTTGAGGGTGAGGACAAGGGCTTTGACCTTGATGGGGGGGAACAGGAAAAGCAAGCGCTTAATCACCCACGCAGCATCTTAAGCAGCTGTTCTGGTCTTCACGCAGATACTCATACAGTCTGACAATTTGGTTAGCATTTCAATTAATAAAACATTTTATGAAGCATCAGTTGTACCTCCAGGTTCTCATCTTTTATGTAGGTTTTAATTACTTATTAAACACTTGCAGCCTTGCTTGGACCACTATCCAACCATACTATTTCCTAGAACTAGAAAGAGTTCCTTATCCAGTGGTAGTACCATGCTGTTGTGCAGAAGATAAGCACAGTGACAAGTCTCTCTCTCAGCTTTCAGATAAGCAGATGGGCATGGTAGGCTTCCTACTAATCTCCAAAAAGCCTCCATCCAGACTCTACCTACACCAACAGGTGCACAAAGGCTGAGTGTTTGTGATCTGCCAAAACAAGTGCTCACAAATGTACCCAACACAACAGTACCTGCCTCCTGGCCACTGGTATACGAGGGAGTAGTAGGTCGCCCTTTGCTCCCAGGGATACTTCACACTGTGAAACAAACCCAAAGGTTTATTGAACAGAAAATTCACAAAGAGGGATAGCGGCTACAGGACTCAATACAGCTCTGAACCTTTAATGGTCAAGCAATTATATCAATATTGTGTTTCTGTCGTCTTCTAGATTCTGACATTTTTATATCTATATTTAATAAAATGTCTATTAACACCAACATTGTACAGGTCTAGTTCTTAAAGCTAAAATCAGAACTTCAGGGAATGTCACTACCATTTTATGGAAGCCTGCATGTCAGGTAAAAAACTCTGATAAATGCCATTATAAACAGCTGAGACCTTTGAACACCTTCAGGACTTGACTTCCAATTGCTCCTGGGGTAGAACACATCACCAATACCTGTTTAAACTGAATATGTGCCTTTCTGTATAGATGATATAAAAATGTTTGACACTTAGCAGTTTTATACTAAACAGCAATTTTTTATTGAAGAAATTGATTGGAAGAGCCTAATGTTAGTGCTGGCAAGGTTAGAGGTGCCCAATAACGATGAAGCACACAGCTGGCATCACCCTGAGGGTCCTGTGGCACACAGCAGCAGATGCAATGTGCCAGTCCCCTGGCATAAGTTAAATGACTTATTTTCATTGGGCACATTAAGTAACATGATGAGCTTGCGAAGTGAGTAGAGCCTGTGGATACAAGAGGATTAGTACAAGCCTTTGCAAATTAATGATGTGTGTACTGAAATAAATAAATACCTAGGCTGGGACAAAAAATTGGKATCTTGGGAACAGATTTCTGAGGATAAAATAAAAAGTGTGCATGGTACAAATGTCTTCTTTTGATCTACTATAATGCTATAGTGATTTCTCATTTTACATATGAATTCATTTTAAATGTTCAAGCATTGATGCCCAACAATGAAACTTCAAGGCAAAAGTGATGTTCAGAAAATGCGATGTAGAAAAAACCATTGGGTCTTCCATTTTTTTTCTAAAAAAAAGTGTAGGGAAAACACTTTGCAAAATTTAGGCCAATATTTCATCAAAAGTATTCATCCATTTTGTCTAATATTTTTTAATTCATATGTTGCTTTTGTGCCTAGAGTATGTAAGCGCACTATAGCTGATGCTGAATGGAAGTGTGATAAAATGTCATTTTAGATCTTTCGTTGCTTGGATTCAGGATCCATATTTCTCAATAAACACTGTTCTAATCAAAGAGAACATATATTTGAGAACTATTTCTCATTAAAAATATTCATCTTCTGATTTTTGTAGTGCTTGGTGTTTAGAGAAAAAATATCCAAGAAATATCCAAGGCTGCACTATTCAGATATTGTTTCAGGCTTCACTTACAAGAATTACCAATAACATTGCAATAAAATCTGTAGTTTTGGAATTAAAGGCTGTTTAATGGGTTCAGAACAAATACACCATTAGTCTGAAAATGAAAAATGAGTCAGTAAGAGTGCAGAATACCACCATCTTTGATGCTAAACTAATAGTAGAGAGGGTTGAGGAAATGAGAAACAGTAATACAGTTTTAATATTTTAGCATGCTGTCGTCTCATTTAGTAAGTATATATAAGTGTTTTGTAGGTTCTTTATTGTGATCAATCCAGCTTTTACAGTGATTCTGTTATGGTCATCAACATTCTATTCCTCTCTGCCGCAAAAATGCAGAGCATGCTTTATTTCTTTTATAAATATTAACGGACAAAATATAACTTTTTAAGAAATAATCTGATCATATTTGTTTGCTGTAAATCACAGTAATAACCTCAGGGGTATATTTTCTTAGTGACAAACACACAGAAATTCAAGAACAATTTATTCTTTTGTACAATATATTGAGAAAACTTTCCTTCCAGCTCAATAAAAATGATGTATATTAATATCTTACCTTGTAATTAAACCAAAGAAACAAACATAATTGTATAAATCTTACAAACCCACATTACTGATTTTCTCAGATGCTTTATCTTCTCTTTGTTTCTCTGTTGAGTTGTTTCCTTAATGATTAGATTTTTATTAACTATCATTTCTCATTAATGTGTTATGCAAAATTATGTTTTGAGCACATCAGAGTTTTTTCTCTTTGATGTTTTTATTACACTGTTTTCTTCCTGCATAGATAGATTAAATTTTTTACATGAAGATAACTCCAAATTCAGATGACTGCTAGAAAGGGTGAATAATGTTCAATAGCTATATTAATTGAAGTTTGCCTCTCTTTCAGTTCATACAGTGTCTGTAGCAGGCTGCAAAATGTATGTAAATGTATGTAAAAGATACATTTATGTTAAACTATATACCCAGTTTCTCTGAATGATTTTTTTATGTGGTTCATTTGTAAATAGCTTGTTAAAAATATTATAAAACCAGGCAATTTTGATTGGTACCACTCACATGGCATATTTCTGGTATTTGATTTGATTAATTTTACTTCTGCATTTGGTTTTCCAATGCAAATGTACATTTTTTTTCATTCAAAAATTATTTTCTATAAATCACTTCCACTAAATTGGAGATAAATTTTTATCGAACAGTGTGTGTGTATATATATATATAAAAAAAACGCATTTAGCCTGATTGTGTTGTAGACTATCTATGAGCAGATTACATTTCCTAAATCTTATTCATCATTGAAAAAAATTTAATTTTGATGGCTTATAAATCTATGGGTTTCTTGTAAAGCTTTCCCTGTGATTTTTTAAATACCAAATAGAAAAATGTATGTCTGTTGACCAGCAAAGTAGATATGCTTTCCAGCACACCATGTAGTCCTGGAGCCTATTTTAATTTTCACCTGGTTCATCCACACAAGTACCTTTCCTGTTGAAACCAAGATATGGAAAAGAAAGAACAGTGTATGCCCCCGCATGCACTCAGGGCTGGACCGTGCATGAGAATTCAAGAGTTAGAAAAGACTGCTGGGTTAGATGTGATCTATACTGCTTAGTTGTAATTGCTCAAGGTAACACTGTTTTTTTTCTTTTCTTGCATAAGCATGCAATACTTCTGGTGTAAGTACTCATGTTTTAAAAACAGTGTGCACTTCATAAACATAAAGTTAAATTTACACAATGGCTTGCAGGAATAAATTCAAATAGTTAAATATTCAGGGCAAGCGAATAAGGTGAAGGATGAGTGTAGATAAAACAAATACATTTTAAAAGTTTATTACTAATGTTTGCTATTTATTGTTACATGATAATGCCTGTGAATCTCAGGAAATCCTCTAATATCATGCGAGGATTTTCATCTCAGTTGGGAAGGATGTCCCCCCACAGACCCTTGCAAAGTTTGTTCCTTTATAATCTTGTCAGTATGTTTGGGACACTGTCGCAGTTTAAAGAATGGTCCACGTAATCACCTGTGTCTTGCTGTTATCTATCTGACTTTAATTAAAAAAACCCAAATCTTGGAAAAAGAAAGAGATGTCATTTTAAGGTTTGCATTGTGCAGGTCTTGTGAGCAGACAGATGCTGGAACTCATTTGCTGCCCTGAACATACTCAGAGATACTGATGGATACTCAGGGTGTGGGTATGAGCACATCCTTGTTTCACCCAAACACAGAGGGCAAGCTGAGTGCTCCTCCTCTCAGGTGGGAATCGGCATAGGGGCCTGTGGATACACAGCTAGATAATGGAAATGGTGGCAGGAGTTTCTGGTGGGAGGAAGCATCTGTCTATCAGCCTGCTGATTGCGGGATTGGCCTTCTTAATGACTTGACATGGATAACTACCGTAGTGACATGATGTTGCTATCCAGATATGCTGCTGCAAACTGATAATCCTGTTTAAGTTTCTTTATTTTTCCTCTTCAATTATTGGCTGGATTTATGAATTAAAATCAATACCTTAGCTGGGAGCACTTGCTTTGTCATCTTTGAGGGCTACATATTTGTAACCTTGGCTTATTGTATCAGTTCATGCACTGCACAGAAAACTCTGCAGAAAGGTAGGAGGGATGGAGGAATGCCATGATCCTCTTACAAGAGCATATTCAGATTATTTCATCAGATATGCAGTTTTTCCATTTCTTTGACAGTCTGGCTATTAACATTCCTGTCGGTATTGCCAGATGACCCTCAGAAACAACCTCCCATACTCTGCAAGTGTTGTTCTGCCATCTCTTGCAAGGGGTATTCCCCAGTAGAGAGTATCTTCCTTGTTTAATCTACAGAAGTGGTAAAAATGTAATACCATCCTGGGTCTTGAGAGCTCTTGGATGTTAGTTCTACTTCACTCAGATAACTGGGGAATCTTCTTCTGAGGATCAAAAATAGAAAGCCTAATTTCAGAGTAGAGTTTATGTTCCCTTTTAAGAATGTTTAACATTTGTACTATCAAAAATGAGAGAAATCTACTTGCTCTTGTCTTTTTTTTTACCATTTTGTTGTAATATACCACCCAAGTTCCAGCCACTATGTCTTCATCTATTTTATCTGACAAGCCATATATAAAGATTCAGTTCAGTGTTTATCACAGTACAAAAGTTATAAAGCCCTGAAAAATGTGGTTTCAAATGTAATAGAAATGGTGACATACCCTAACCTATTGTGGCAGTAACAACACTGCTATAATATAAAAGGTTACTAAGACATATTGGCAGTCGAGGCTGCTTGCACTGCTATGATTGCTCTTTTTATAGGCATGGTAATGCAGCTTAGTTCTGAGCATCACATGTTGGCAAATGAGGGTATAGTAGTCAGGAAATATTCTTCCACATGAAAAGACTTTTTTTTTTTTGTATCTTAAAGCACTGGTAATGACATTTTCTGAGCTGAAAGGCCAAGTCTAGGAGAAGCTACCAGTCCAATCAATGTATAGTTAGAGCTCTCATCCTAGAAAGAAAAGTGCTGTTGAGGAGAACTGCTATAATGTTGTCTCTGCAAAGACTAAAGACAATCAAGGGTAGAGAGCACTGAGATTTGAGGTATCATAATGTCTTTTCTCCAGAAACAGAGAAGAAACTGCTACGGTATGTGATGCTGATATACAAAGGACTGCCAACATAGAAAAAGAAAAGTGATAAAGAGGATACTATAGTTAAAATGTTCACTGAGAATAGAATAAGGAATGTCTAGGTTGGAAAAAGAGGAATGTAAAAACCAGTTCTTATATCTCTTGCTAGTGAAATGCAATTTTCAAGGATGCTTACACCTAAAGCTACATAAATAGGCATGTGACAACTGAAATTAAAAGAATAATAATAAAATAGTGTAATTACCCAGGTGCTAGAAGGAAAAAGAGAAGATGAGAAAGAAATCTACCATACAGTTGAGCATTTCAATAAACATTTTAGCATAGAAATATGTAAAGCCTCTAAGACTACCTGCCCACTGCTAAATAAAAGAGATGTCAACTAGCCCAGAAAGCTACATTCATGCTGCACAGTACTGGCTCCTGGGCACCCTCTGGGTCCATGTTAGAACCTTCTGCTTCTGAATCATAGTTATCATTCCTGCTGTTTTCTTAAGTTTAAAGGTCTGAAATATTTTAAGCGTTACATTACAGACCCTAATAGTGGTGTTTGAGCAGTGTGAAACTGATGGTCCTTGCTTTTGGGTTGTGGTGTGCTTTTACTCCACTAAATTACAGATTAAGAGAATATAGAGGTGTTTGAGAAACTCCTGGAACAGTTTTGGAGACCTGTCCTGAGAGGGAGGGAAGCAAAACCTCATTCAGGCTCATGCATATTGATTTTGGAAATGGTTTCTGGTGCATAAAATCCCCCAACCCTTGCCCAGCCATCTCTCAGGAAGTGCTAATTGGCCTGGGTCATTATCATGCGAGTTGTATRCTAGCTATTCAACACCATGCATGATCACAGTCCAGTATTCTAGCTCATTCCTTCTCCTTTTTTAGCAACAGAGACATAGCTTAAAAACCTAAAGACATGACTATAGTTCCAAGAATCATATTAATAGAATAACTGGCACATGATCCATGAGTAATTTTTTAATTATTTTTCTCTTCATCTCCAGAACATTATATTTTTTTCTGTGAAGTTTTTATCTGGTTTTGTACAGCATCTTGCCTCCTAGAAATACTGACCAAAATTTCACATCCCAGGGTCCATTCTCTCATTATCTCCCCTTTGAGCTGTGGCTATCCTTCGAGGCTCTGATCATCATTCTCTTTCAAGACCCTAATGAATGTTCATTGGTCTTAGAAAGCTACATTAACTTTTATGTGTCAGTCACTTAGAGGACTACCATCAGTGGTGATATTATGTCCTCCGGCAAACACACAAATTGTCGAGAGTAGGAGGTCCTGAGTGACAGGTCTTCAGCTGTGTTGTTCCTATCATCACAGATTGGTCTGAGACTTTTTTAATTTCTAAGCTTCCTTACAACAAGCAATAGTCACTATTTCCAAGTTGAGGACACAATAGCAGGGTATACAGGAGGTTAATTTTTTGGCAAGTAATTTCATCTTCCAAAACATGACAAACATGGTGAAGAATTAATGTAATCCACAATGTACACAGCTGTGTAGCAGCACTTAAAAGCATTTAATGTTGGGCCACCAGTCCTTCTTCCAGCATTTGCCAAGATCCTATTGAAACAAATCTGTAGAGCAAAGGATATTCCCACTCTACAGCTCTAAAGCTTTGTCAGTGCACACCAAAGCTGGTGCTAGCTCATTTTTAGTATTGTAAACACCTGTGAATTCATGAACTTGTGGTAATGAATTGCAAAATGGAAGTTATGCAGGATGATATTGGCAGCACGAGAGATGTCTAAAATCATTTTCAATGTCTCTTATACATTCTCCTATTTCTCTCTGTTTCCTCCTTAAGGACAAGGCTATAAATCATGATTTTTTTCTGCGAGACAAAACTATTCAGGTTTTTTTTGCAAGCCAGCCATCTAACCAAAAGCAGACACAGCCAGGTGGAGCGACTTGTGAAAAGAGATTTTGAAGGGGAGTTTTACAGACTAGTTGCCCTCATGAGGTCTTTATGTCCTTACCCAAGGCCCATCTTTCAGAGAAAGCAGCAAGTATAAACCTGTGTTGTGTGACAGACAAAGACAAAAAAATGCACAGGCATTAGCTGGAAAAGCAAATAAGCTTGTTAAAGAGCAGGACTGGAAAAAACATTTTGGCCATGCAATGTGGAAAAAAGGCAGGGCTTGGTGAAAGGAGAGGAAACAGCAGGAGAGGCAATATTTGAACCATCAAAGTTGACAGGAAAAGATTAAATGTACCAGTTCCCTGGAGTTTTCTACAATTTTACATGTGGTTTTATTCCAATTAAAAAGCGCATTGTCCAAAATTTCCCAAGTACTGGGAGTATGGAAGAAAGGAGCAGATTGTGAAATCCTTGAAGAACAGACAGCTGCTGATGGCAATGGAGTCCTCTCCTCACTCCAGAGCTGGGCAGTGTGAGGAGTCACTGAAGAGAGGGCAGCTCCTGCCAAGTGTGCACARCAAAGCTGTCAAACAGCTGCATGCCCTGAAGCCCAGTGGGTTCCTGTGCAAACCCACCTCCTTATGGCACAAGAAATGGTCTCCGAACCTAAAAAAAAAAAAAAAAATTCAAATAATTCTGAAGTCTCAAAACTGTAATTTACTTTCAAAAGACTTAAACTGAAAAATTCTTCATTAACACTTTTCAAAACTTTAATCTGCTATTTCTCATTCTCAGTCCCTCAAGGCAAAATGACCTTTTCCCTTACGAGAAGCACCAATGTCATTACCAAATGGTAAAGTGATTGAGCTTCATTCGTACTCTTGTGTTCAGATGGAGCAAAGACTTAAGGAGTTGAGCTCTGACACAGTCTTTTTTTCCTACCTAGATCCACTAATCCTCCTCCTTAACTTTAATATATAAACATATAATGTGTCTACATACGTACATAAGCACATACATCTTTATTTCTATATACACACAGACACACACACAAAAACTGTCATTGCTCTAAGGGACATAAAAGGAACAGTTGGAATATCTGATCTGATTTACTTACTCTTTCTCTTCTATAAATGTACTGAGTTACCCAAATTAGTTTTTTTCTCACTTTCAAGATTTACATCTTTTTTGAGCTTTCTTCTCTTTGCTTTCTTTTTATTTGCAATAAGCACTAACATAGTCTGCAGAATGAATTTGTCTCAGCAATATAGTTATGTGGCGTGTACTTAAAATGAAATTAAGTACTCTTACAATGTATGGTGGAGTCCTCTGACCATTCCTGTTTAATATTGGTACCAGTGAAGTTAAAAGACCTTTAATGAAAGCAAATAGGTTCTGTTATGTTCTGTTACAGATTTAAAACAAGTAGCTCCTTTGAAGTGAAGGATTTATATCAGCATAAAATCAATATAAGAATCAAAATCCAAGCCTATAAAATGTAAACAGTGTCCAAAATTGACACGAGTTATTTAACTCCATTGATTTCTCAGTAGACAATCTGTGAGGTATGGATGGGAAATGTTTTTTCTACAGACAGAGTCTTGAAAAGCTGCCTGCTGGTCTTGGCTTTCTGGGTTTTTTTACTTTGGCAGCAGGTGAAACATGGCTAATGTTGAGCTCAGCATGGTGAACTATGGCCAAACTAGCACATACCAAACCATTAGCTCACCTCATTATCCAATTAAAGCTTTAGTCCTGAAAGAGACTCAGCACTCTCAGATTTCTTACCTGCTTGTCAGGTAAACCAGCCAACTGAAGTAAAATGATATCACTCAAGCTCCTGTACTGCATCTGTTTTAAAGCTTCCTCCAGTGCCTCAGCCATTGCAGCAGTTAAGCCAGGTGTGCAACTACTTTCTCCATGGTAATGATGCACTGCAGAGTAGGGGCTCTGGCACATTATAAACCTGTGTGATGTGTGACAGCTCTGAGTGGATTGGATCCATCTTTAGTCACCCAAGGATTACTTTTAAGGCTTTTACTACTTAGGAAAGAATAACAAACATTTCAGGCTTTATTTGGTTGCCCATGCACAGGTCTCTAATGCCATCCTAGATGCCTTAAGCTATCCCACTTGGATAGCCGGAAGTATGAATAACTTTTGGGCTTGGGGTTACATCTGCCAGCCTTATATGGATGTCTCTCAGATACAACAAGGTACCTACCTCAAAAGGTACTAAATCCTTATTTTTAAATGACTGGTTCAGACCCACCCACTAGGGAATTCATGCCATGTCTTTCTCTACCTGTAATAGAATAAGTAAATCATCCTTCTGAGCTGACTGTTTCTTGTTATTGACTGCAGCTGCTTTTCTTTTTCTAGGTGACATTCAGACAGCTTAGAAAGATAAGGTGATTCCTCTCAATGTTTCTAGGATGAGGTTTGTGAAAACCTGTTTTTTTCTAAATATTTGTAAGTCATCTTGCTTTTAGATTATGTACTTGGAACTTGGGAGAAAAGATCATAAGCACTTAAACCAGTGGGAACACGACCTTAGGATGCAGAAAGAATCCTGATGCAGTCCATCTTCCTCACCCTTTCTCATTTTCTCTACTAACAGTTCCTCTACTTGCAAAATGAGGAACCAACACCCCCCTTTAAGACTTATGACTAGAAAAAGACATGTAGGAGCTAAGCATTAGTATCACTACAGACTTGCTCAAACTTGTAGTAAGTAGACTTACTTAATACAAGCAGTAACTCATTAAACCACACTAAAACAACATGCAGTCATCTGTCTCTGTACAAAGAAATTGACCTGGATAAAATATTTTGGCACAGTTTCTTGGGCAAACACTGCCCTCCATGTTACAATGCCTTTTATTCTAGAATAGGGTGACTTTGTGCAGTAGGGATTCTCGGCAGGTTTAAACTGAAGGGAAGTGGGGAGGAGCAAAGGGACTCCTGCATTGGCATTGGCTGGTTAAGTGCGTACTCCTGAGTCATGAGGCATGGATCCAGGCAAATATCTATACAGTTCCTTCCATCCATCATTCAGATGAAGGCTGCATTTGCCCCCAGGGGCAGAAAATTACAGGCTGCGATCCTCAAAACATTGGATCTGAATATTTCTCTGTGTAGGGAAGTTCTCATGAAGAAACAAATGAGTTCTGAATCTAATTAAGACTTTTCAATTAAAAAAAAAAAAAAAAAGATTTATTCTCAAATGAGAGGTAGGTAAAAGCATAGAGGAACCATGACTAACACCATCTTGTGGTAATGAATTTTCCCAGGGAAAACAAATGACACAGTTTCTAATTGTTATGAGGGGAATACATAAGCTCCTATACTTCCCAGCAGCTAGGTCTGCTGAGCTCTATGATGTCTGTTATATGTTTCTGGCTGTCTTGAGGAATAACACTGAGCATGAATTTAGGAAGAGGGAAAGCAATGAAAAATGTATAAAACCGTTCTTTAAAAAAGAAGTTAATCTCTGCCAGAAGGATGGTTCATATGCAGATAAAATATCAGAGTATGAGGAACTTCTTATAGTATTAAGCCCCATCTCCTATCTCCATAGGAGATGTACCTGATACGTAAATCCATCAGTCACTGTCTTAAATGTAGGCAGGAAATACCTACCTAAGCATTAACATGCTAAAACTTCTACAGAACTGGTGGTATATATTTGCTTTATGAATGAACTTTCTATATGACATTTGCAAAAGCACAGGGGAAAAAAACAGTGTTCAAGTACTTTAACATCAGACATCATTTGTTTATCAGTCTTGGGGCTCTAGACACTGGTATGAAGGTATAGACTTAAAACAGAGCTATCCATAATTCAGCTGTGACAAAAACTCAGTGCTGCAAGAAAGAGGTATCCACAGAATATTATGCTTTTATAAACTGTATAAGCAACTAAAGTTGAAGGAAGCTTTTGCTTCATTACCTCAGCAGTTGTGATCTGACCTTATGGCTGCAGTTGGTAAAAAATCCCTTGTTCTCCTTCGCATACCAGGAATTAACATTTTTCTAAACTCCATGAACTCAAGCTATGTGAATGCTTAGTAGTTTGCAAATAGTTTTTCAATGTCACATTTCTGTAACGGTATTATAGAACAAAACTAATTGCTGTCTGCAGTGGATGCAATTCTATTCACAGCAAGATAAATTGGATTTCTAAACTGYGATTTCCATTGTGTTACCTCCGTGTATCATGAGAGTTATCCTGATGTGCACAGCAGTGGGCCTACTTACTTATACACTGAACTGCAGCTGTATGCAGAATGCATCATCTTGTTTTGCTGTAAAAAAGACAGAGGGAATCCCAAAGTATAACTGTAGATTGCCATCTGTTGGAAGGGTTTAACGAGCATACTAACCTCTAATCACGCCCTACCTGGAGGACTAGAAAACATGACTTCTGCTCATGGACTTAACGACCATTCCAGATAATCTAATTCGATGCTGGATCTGTATTTTGGCTACCAGGACTAATAAACTACCAGACTTCTTTCGCTTTGGTTCTCTAATTAGAAGAACAATAGTTTTTTAATTTAGAATTGTAACTCCTAACATTAAGAAGATATATAAAGCAAATTTTCAGTTTTGCTATTTCATAAGCTTATACTGTAATTGAAAGAAAGGAAGAAGGAAGAGGAAGAAAGAAGGCCCCACTGGTGTAAAACGGCAAGGGGGAAAATAAAAGGAATGAAACCTGCTGACTTTGCAGGCCCAGAGGGTTGTAATCAGTGGCACAAAGTTGAGCTGGAGGCCAGACATTAATGGTGTGCCCCAGGGGTAGCAATGACAGGGGTATTGGGAAAAATACTGTTTAACTTCTTCATTAACAACCTGGAAGATGGGACCAAGTAAATTCTCAGTGAGTTTTCAGATGATGCAACACTGGGAGAAGGGGCTGATACACCAAAGCATTATGCTGCCATTCAGAGGGACCTTGAAGAAATGGGCAGGGAAAACCCATCAAGTTCAACAAAGGGAAATGCTGACTCCTGCACCCGGGGAAGAATAACTTCAGATACCAGTACAGGCTGGCTCCAACTAGCTGGAAAACTGCTTGGCAGAAAAAGTCCTAGTGATCCTGGTAGACACCAAGTTGCACATGACCCAGCATAGTACCCTTGCAGCAAACAAGGCAAACAGCCTCCTCAGCTCCATTAGGAAGAGTATTGCCAGCAGGTCGAGAGAGGTGATCCTTTATCTCTACTCAGCACTGATGATACTCACCTGGAGTGCTGTGCCCAGTTCTGGGCTCCCAGTACAAGAGAGACAGGGACATACTGGAGCGATGTGCTGTGCTCCAGTGAAGGGCCACAAAGATGATAACGAGACTGGAGCATGTGTCATATGAAAAAAGGCTGAGAGAGCTGGGACTGTTCAGCCTGGAGAAGAGAAGGCTCCAGGGGGATCTTATCAATGTGTATAAACAGCTGGTGGAGCGGAGTAAAGAAGATGGAGTCAAACTCTTCTCAGTGGTGCCAAATGACAGGACAAGAGACAATAGGCACGAATTAAAACCCATGAAATTCTGTCTGAACACAAAAAACCATTTTTTTTAACTGTGAGGTAGGTCAAACGTTGGAACAGTTTGTCCGGAGAGGCTGTGGAGTCTCCACCTACAGAGATACTCAGAACCCCACTTGACACATCCCTGAGCAACCTGCTCTAGCTGTCCCAACTCTTAGCAGGTGGTTGGACTAGAGACATCCAGAGGTCTCTTCCAACCTCAGCAATTCTGCCATCCTGTAAAAACGGCTATACTGAAAATCTGAATGGTTGCAGCTCTTTCATTAGGTGCAAGTGTTGTTTTGAAAGATTAAGGTTGCAATACCTCAATTCCACAAGCAGGTGATTAGTTCAACACTGAACTAAAAAACACAGCAACTGATTGTGAGTAGTAAAAGACATCTCTGAGATTTGAATTCAATCCTGTGGTCTGAAAAATTTATGTGAACAGTATAATTCAGACTATGATTTACAGTCAAACTAATGTACCGATGGACTGTGAGATTCCATTTCAATTTAAAGCAAAATACCGTCATGTATAATGCAGAAATGTTATTTTGAGCCCTTGTATTAAGAAAGAAATTGTTGAAGGATCAGATGGCTCAAAGGATTATCAGCAAGGATAAGGACTCTTGATTGGTCTGGATGACACTGAACAAAACTTTCTTATAATTTCATATCTAGGTGTTAAAGTAGAAAATGGCTTGAAACTCTCACTCTCTGTGGACACTGGCCAATGCCTTAAAACCACTCTAGTGCAGAGTGTGTGAATATCAGAGCTCGTTCAACACGAGCTATGTAGGCAGAACTGATTTTTCCTGCATCTAGTAGGAGATACAACATAATTTTCTTTTTCTTTAACACTAGTGTCAAGAACTTTTAATTTTGTGACAGTGAAAAGCCAATTCAAGAGGAAGAGACATCACGGAGATTTGGGGAGCTGTGAGGAATCAACAGAGTTTCAAGGAGCAGTGGTAAGGGGCTGGGAGCAGTAAGACAGAGCTGAGTTAGCAAGCATTTACAGGTTTTCAGAAGGGCAATGGCTGGGAGTTTCTCTGCTGCTCCTGGTGCTAGCACAAGGCTCAAAGACCAAGAACAGACAAAATGTCTAGGACACAAGTAGCTAAGTTTCATCCTGTTGAGATCCCCTCTGGATTCCTCAGTCCCCCTCTCTCCTCTGTCTCCACAACACAGGATTTGCTTTTCCATCTGAGCATCCCTCAGGGACTTACCAAGCCAGCTGAGCTACCAGTAGCTCCCACGAGGCTCAGCTCTGCTCTACCTGCAGCAGTGTCCCACTTTGCCAGCCCTGAGAGCGATAAGGGGAAAGTGAGGGAACAAAAAGGAGTTAGGCAGCTTTCAAACCCCCTTCAGCTCCAGCAGATCCAGAGAGGATTGAAGAGACATGGTTTCCCTTTCTCTCCTCCTGGAGGAGAAATCATAGTCATAGAGTGAAATAGGTCCGAAAGGATCTCTGGAGATTACATGAAAGCAGCAGTTCATGGCCACCCCATGCAGACAGCTGCCATAAGAAACTACTCACTTTTCCCACAATTAAACCCAGCTCTTTTACATGTTTTTCTTATATATATATATAGTATTTACATTTTTTCATTAAAGGGAAGTAGTATCAGGGCATTTGATGGCAAATGTTCTTCCAGCACCTGAAGGTTATGAACAGTTAGAGAAAATTGACAGCTATGCAAACAGTCCACTGCTGCTTTTTTGCAGTATTCAAACACTTCAGGAAGACATTTCTTTATCTAACATCTTAGTTTGTGAAAAGCGTATGACATAGGTGCACATTTATTTAGGAGATACAAAAAATTTAGTAATTTTTGAATGAAATTAAGTGGAATCCTCTTTATAACAGACTGAACACTGCAGTCAATATGCTACAAAATTTTCTGTCATACGTGGCCTAAGAATATTTCTAGAGTTTACAGCTGAGAGATTTTCCACTGACACTTCATTTGATGTGGCTTAAAAGACTTCAACAATACTGAAAATCTGCTTGCTTAACTGCCGCAGCATTTGCAACTTGAAATCTTGGTACCCCTGTCATTACCATGTTTCTTCATGGTTTTTCTCCCTGCTTTCTGTAGCATTTTTCTTGTAGCTCTCTTTTGCAACCTGTCTTCATAAACTGACACCTTGCTTTTGATAGCCTGTCACTTTCTGCCCATACCTCAGATAACTTTGCCTCCTGTTAACCTATTGCAGAATAAAATATTGTCAGCTATTACCTGAAGACAAAGGATTTAGAAAGATAAATATTCAGTAAAAATGAAATAAAACTTTTTATTTTTACGATCAAACATCAGATTTTTATCCATCATTTCTGTTTCAACAAGAAAACAATAATCATTTTTATGATGCTTATTATCATTCATGGGTTAAAATAAAAAAATGATCAAGGCTTCCAAACATAAGGGACTAGCTCCATTATGAATTTAAGACCAGATCCACAAAACAACTTTGGTCTGGAAAGCAGGAAAGAACTGATCAAGCAGAAACACTGAAATCCAAGAAGGTGACTCTTCTACYTCTTTTCTTGCATCCTAGCTCCACAGGCACTCAAAACTCTGAGATGCTCCTGGGCATTTTGGGCTGTGCTTTTTATGTTAACAGTTCTTTGTCTAAAAAAGCACCTTCACAGGGTCCAGAAACAAGGATTTCCTTTTTTCTGTATCTCCTCAAGGCTTTTATATGGTTGCTAACACACCCACATGTAGAAAGAGGCTGTTTGGGTCTGTTGCAAAAAAACAAGTGGCAGTGGACATTATGCAATGGTTGTTTCCTGTTAAAGAGAGACACAGTCTTGAAAGCAGGAGCAGGACCAGCTCCTCACCACTAAACCGCAGTGCCACTCCTTTTTGCTCTGCTTCCCTGTCTCTATGGATCTTGAATTAAATCCTACACAGCTGTACATGTGACTCTTCCTTGTAGATACAGCTTTATGTATGTGGACTCTTCCAGGGCATGAAGAGACAGGTTCTGAATCCCTTCATGACATGAAAAAGCAAGAATGTAAGATTTTTTGCTCTTTGCAAAAGAAGTGCTTTAACCTCTTCTGCTCTATTTTGACCTCTTAAAAACGGTAACATAGAAAATAACTTCACCCACAGAGAAAAATCTTCTCTAAAGGCTATGAAGATTTGGCCACCCACTCACACTTCAGAAAAAGTTCCTGTGGAAGAGATATAAGGTTCACAGTAGTGTCATGTGGAAATTCAATCTGGTCTTGCCCTTAAAGATAACTTATTTCCTTTGTATAAAACGAACACTTCACCTGTGATAAGGCCTGATACCGGACTCACTGAGCTCAATAATTGTATCACTTTTAGTTCAGTCAAAATAAACTTGGTTTGTCTAAAACCAACTAAAATATAAAATCATAGTGGAAGCAGATCTTCTGAATTGCCTCCTGCATTGTTATCTGTGGTATTTCACATTACAATTTGCTTACTTGTGCCAGTTCTGTGGTGAACTTCCTTTCTTTTCTGGTCTGCTTTTCTTACACAAATTGTTCATAACTCACTGGGATTGCTGCAATAAAATTTGGCCTTAATAATTCACAGCTGAAAGGGCACAAGCTTCCACCGTGTTCATCCAGAATGTCACTTAGATTTACCTTCCCTGATTCGTATGGGGAAAACACACACCTCCCTGATGTTCCTCACCATCATTTAGACACACTTTAATGTCATCTGTGTCAGATCAGTTGTGTGCCTGAACTCTTTTCAGACAGGTATCTCTTCAAAAGTGATACCAGAGGAATTATAGACGTAATTAATGTTAATCCTGAATCTGAGTTTAAAATTAAATTCAGTCTGAGGTAGAATTCTTGTTCAAATCAGGAATTACCATGAGAAAGACTGTTTCTGCTTGACAAAGAGAGTTCAAACAAGTGTGATTTCACAGGGTATTCTAGTTAATCGCTTCATTAAGCTGTTTCAGATTTTTGCACTTTTAACTATTTTGTTAGGCATATGATTGTCATCTTCTAAGGAGCTGTGACTGTGGTAGTTACAGGAGAGGTTGCTAATAGTCTTGTATTTTATTCATGTTCTTTAAACATATTTAACTCTCTGTCAAACCAAGAATTAATGAGCTATGTTTTATATAAGTCACATCAAAGACCAAATCTTGCTCCCAAATTCACATGGAGAAATCCCACTGAAGTAAAAGCAAGCTGCATATGTGATTAATGAAAGTCTGTTACAGAGCAGTTATAGCTGATTTTTTTTCTTCTTTAATGTCTCTGAAAGGCTATAGAAAGCACTGGAAAATCAGATCTTTATCTTGTCCACAGAACAAGGCAAGAGGGGATGACAATGTCTCCTAACTGAACAACAACATATGTAGACTGCTGTGAAGGTCATGAGCTTGGTCTGTTTTGAACACAGAGTGAGGAGCAGTAGATTAGATTAGACTCCTTGGAGACTCTGCTGACAACCTTAATTTTTCTTAAGATGAGGCTATAGGTTTGAGCACCTTCAGTGACAACAGTTGTTACATGGCAGAGGTGATCTACCACCAAGAAATGGGTTCCAGAACACTTAAGGCAAGTCTAACATGGGACATCAAAAGCCACCAAACCCTAATCCACTAGTGATGTACTTCCATTTGGAAAACATGGTTTACGAACTGGTCTTCCACAGTGTAGTCTGAAAGGAAGCATGGGAATGGCTCAAAGCTGCATCAGGGGAGGTTCAGAGTAGATATTAGGAAGCATTTCTTTACCAAGAGGGTGGTCAAACACTGGAACAGGCTTCCTAGAGAGGTGGTTGATGCCCCAAGCCTGTCAGTGTTCAAGAGGCATTTAGACAATGCCCTTAATAATATGCTTTAACATTTGGTCAGCCCTGAAGTGGTCAGGCAGTTGGGCTAGATGATCTTTGTAGGGCCCTTCCAGCTGAAACTGTTCTGTTCTGTTCTATTCTATTCTACTCTGTTCTATTCTATAGATCCTGTCTATAATAGTCTTAAGGTCTGTTTTCCAGACCTTTTGATCCAGAAAGCTTTTGACTTCATTTTCCCTTTTTTGACCTGTGTCCCAATGGAGACTTCTCTCCCATAAAACTCTTGCCTCCTTGTCCCCATCACTCCAGACCACTGCTGTTGCCACCATATTTCTCCTTTCCTCTGGATTCTAACAAAAGACTCAGCTTGGGGCAACTCAGGTCAGGATGAGTGAGGTCAAAACAAACTGCTACATAGGACTCAGGATAGTTTTAACTGGAAAATGTGAATGATTTCTGTACTGGGATTGAGGTATACTGGGGTAGCTGTGAGATAGAGATAGTGAATGATGCTAGAGGTGAAGACAGGTAATACTGAAAGTGAGGAAGCTGATGGGTGCCAGATCACCTACAGGCCTGATGGAAGGGTACTGGGAGAATGTGGAAAATTCCTTCTCCTGGCCACTGCTCTCCTGGTGGTGACAACAGAAAAACTATATATATTCATCGAAACAAGGAAAAGACACAGAATCAAAAAAATAAATTATACATCTTCTTTTGTGAGTCAGATTTTGAAAGAAAGCATAGGCCTTTCAGATTAGCTTTTTTGATGCAAAGGTCTTTGCTTTGATTTCTAGTCAGAATGGATTAGATACGTATAAAAGAATTCTTCTTTTAATTATTTTTGATTTAAATATTCTTCTCTATGGTGCTTTGACCATATTAGACTTCATAATTTTGATTAWTTTTTGCCAGAACACCCTTATAATTAGCTCTTAATTACAGTTATGGCTGAAGTGACATTTCCACAGGAAACTCCTATTTTACGTTATTAAAAATTTCCAGAACAAATAGACTTTTTGGGGCTGGATTTTTTTTTAAGTTCCAATAAAATAAATTTAAGCAGGGTGTTCCAAAAACACACAGATAAACAAATAAGTTCACTACATTGTTTTGGGTTTGTTTTTTTTTTTTTTAAATAAATCTTGTTTTTTCATAACATGYATATTCTCGTCCCCATAGGAAATGCAATACAAATATAACAGATGGCCCCATTAATCCTCCTTCCTGCCAAAAAATTGCAGAAACAAACCAAAGAAAAATCCTACACTGTTTCTGTTAAAAGTCTGTGAGTGGGAAAAAATAAGGAACTTCCGAGATGTTGTTTACAGACTTTTACAGACTAAACCTATTTTGTGATTCTTATTTATTGTACCATTAGGATCTTTGATTAGTGTCCTAGTCCAATTCACCCTAAAAGGAATGGAAGGTCTTAGTTTAATTTCAGCAGGTGCTACATGAAGGTTTCTGGGATCACACAAAAGCTGTGTAATTCTTCTTCAAAGTGCCTTTTCCAGCAATAAGCACCAATCTCTGTGTCTTTCAAGGGCCTTCTCCAAATTAAGTAAAACAGTGCCTGAAGTTGCCAATCAGAACACCATTCCTGGGTTTCAGAAGAAAAAAATACCTATTTCTTTTTTTTTAAATCAAGACATATTAAGCAAGTTGTGACTTTACTTGAAGCTCCTGTTACAACACTCCAGTCTCAAAGGAGATTTTTTTCAGGTCAACCTAAATTTTGTCCTTTAAGAGGGCAGAAGGTCTCCACAGTTTAGTTTTTGGCCACATCCAGAGGATGACCGAGTTGCTATCCTCTTATTGTTAAAAAGCGGGGTCTTCCCCTAACAAGTCATCTGTGCTGGTCTAATCAAAGTTCAAGCTTTTCCAAACTGTGGAACAAAAAATGTGCACTTGTGAACTTCACAGAATGGAAATTATATCCTCCATTACAGATAAGGGCCATTCTTTTAACCCTTTTTCTGCTATTTCTTCTGGTGATTTCACACAAATATGCACACACCCCCTTTTCAATTTATACTTCATTCATACTGATCTTAATATCTTTACTAAAAGTCTTTATGAGTATATAAATCAGATTTTTTAAAGAATTTTAAGTATGTTAGACAAAACAAAGATCAAAGATGTACATAGCCTGGAATACTTTTTAAGCTAAACACAAACCTAAATCTAAATGTCTTTCACAGGGACTAGCAGACATTTGGATAAGAAAAATAATATGATAGTAAAATATTGTATATGTGCATGTTTATGTACACACAGATGACATCAGTAGAGAAATGCAAAAGTTGCTAGTTATAGACAACATACTAAATTCCATGCTGCAGTGATGTCTAAAAGTAAAGAGCATTAATTTGTGTGTGGACTTTGTCCAAAATCAGGACAAAGCAAATTTATGAGAGATTAGGACTAACAGAGATGTTTTAACAAACCAAAAGATACTTCTATACCTCCTAGAGTGTGTGGGCAAGATGCTGTGGTTATGTTAATAATTTAATTAATACAAAGAATAAACTTAGCAAACAATGAACATTATCAGTGATAAGAAAAGAGATAATTTGCTGTTTCTTAATATTAAAAGCTAACCATTCAGGTTGATTTCTTCAGAAGTATCTAACTGTCATGGCCACGACCTACAAGGGTTACCCAACCCACAGGTTGGTCATGATAATGGGTTCGTAGGATTCCGTAATACACAAGCATACGGAGCCTCTGTTTCCATGAATTTATTTATTACAAATTTACAGTAGTAAAGCAAGCATATATATATACACTCATACACAAATATATATACATATTTACAAGTTATTACGAATTACCACTAGTTAARCAACAAGTTGCTTAATTACTTATATGCATGCCTATATATATTTTTTTCATTCAAAGTATTATCAGTACGATCCATTAAACCACTCCCAGGAGTGGGGTCTATCGATGATGGACAAAGTCTCACTGTGGAGATGATCCATGTCACGGAGTATGGGTTCGACCAGGCATCCCTGGGGGGTCCAAAGGAGCGTGTAGATAAGTTCACACAGCAGGAGTTCCTGAAGAGAGAAGCTCGTTTTGGGAAGATAGTGAGTTACTTTTATATCTTTAATGTGGATATATAAGTGGGTGTAG
Source organism: Phoebastria nigripes (assembly GCA_035582835.1). NCBI lineage: Eukaryota > Metazoa > Chordata > Aves > Procellariiformes > Diomedeidae > Phoebastria > Phoebastria nigripes. The sequence continues at coordinate 651,475 of JAYKAV010002925.1, read as the reverse complement.
GACACCAGTTCCTGAAACAGCTGTTGCTGACTTCTGCTTTCTTAGGAGGTCAGTTTGTAGGTTATAGCAGTTTCTGTGTTCTGCATGTTATGGTAGATTCTTTGTTTTGTGCTTATCAAAGATGCTCCAAGCTCCCAGCTGTGCTTATCGAGGCCAATGCAGGCTCCCACCCGTGCTTGTCAAGGATGCTCTGGCTTCTCAGGCCAGGTTCCCAGGCTAGCAGTTCCCAGATTGGCAGAGATTTTTTCTGTCGGTATTTTAGCAGACATCTTCTGTCAGTATTTTTCCCCATTATAACCAGGTCACCTTTACGGCTGCTCTGACAGAGTGTTTCTTCTCACTGATGTTAAGTTGGTAACACACAATGAGGGAAATACTGGAAACCGAATGTATACTGCTTTATCTATATAATACTTTCATTTTCTTTTCATCTTCTCATATCTTTGATAGTGAACATTTCCATTAAGTCTCTAATTTACAATGCCTGAACCTTCAGAAAGCTCATGTTGAGGAAACTAAAGTGTAGAAATTTACCAACAGGCAAACCATTCACACTCAAGCATAGGTGCCTTTAGCTACATGCTGTGAGCACTTTTCTATGAAATATCTATTCAGCTTTCAGCTCCACCTCACATTCAGTATTTATAGGGAAACTGGGCTGAAAAGCTAGTTTTGTGGTAAATTCACAATAAGGTATCACACAAAATCTCTTCAAACAGTTGTACCACTGAATAGTGTTAGCGGTCCCTTCTGAGAGTCAATAGCACACTAATCTTCCCAGCATTTGTTTTATCACATATTTTTATTTTAATACAAGTCTGAGGCTGAAATTGGGATTTGTCTCCAGTGGGTCAGACACTGCAGAAACATACACAAAAACACAATGCCTATAATCAAAAGCTTACATCCTCAAAAAAACCCAAAAAACAGACACAAAGTTTTCAGAAAGCTGCATAACATACGAGCAAAGTTACCATGATAATGACTTTTACATACCATGTTACTTTAATTTTCTAATGTTTGGGGTGGGATCATAATCCCTTACCTGTGTTCTGAAGCGCTTTGCTTCAAAAGTAATTCTGTAGTTCCTTGGTGTGCTTTTTGGATTAATAGCTGTTCACCAGAAGGAAAAGACCACATTAGTTTATTTCCATCCCAGTAGAAAGGTTCAGATTTTCCTAAGCTATGACATTTGCTTCATGTAAGGAGAAGGCAAAAGTGGTTGCAATAAAATAAAGGAATAGACATAAAAGTATGATAATAAGAATCTGGGTGGGAGTGACAGACAAAGAAAGTGAAAAGAGAAAATCTTTTATCCTACATGCTTTTATGAAAAGGAAACCTTAGTTTAAATGAGTTTAAAACAAACAAACAAAAAAGAAACAAAACTTTATCAAGTTGTAATGAGAAGGGAAAATGAAAAATGTATTATTTGGCTGAATTGAAACTGGAATGAAAAATCTAATTGTGTTCTTTATTTTCTGATTTGTAAGTATCTTTCATTTAGTGAATTAGCTTCAAATTAATTGAATAGTTTATATGCTACTAACATAATGTCCCATAGTTAAACAGCCAAATCTATCTTTAAAATATTGGATAGATTTTAAATTAGAGCCTGAGCCAACACAAATTTCAGCAGATGGAGAATGCTATTGTTAATCATCAAAGCACTTAACAAGGAGAATGAAATCAATGTCTGAGCACTTATCCTTTAGAAATCTATGCACCTTTTACACTTGCTGAGATGTACCCAAATGACACAATCCAAGACTATGACTTCATTTTTTCAGTAAATTGGAGATGAGTAAACGCAAAAAAAAAAAAAAACAGTAATTGTTTAACTGGTAAGATCTAATATTACAAAGAGCACAGAGTTGAAGTACAGAAGACACAGAATACAAACAAACATCAAATATATTTTCCCAACTGTGCCAAAAGATAAAGTCTGGACTTTATAGTCATGATAGCATATTGCAGTTTGCATGAAAACACAAAGAGAATTCCATAGAAGTTGCATAGAAACATGATAAATGTGACAATTCTTTATCAAAATGGTAGTAGAACTCTTTAAAGTTCACAAAACCAAAGCAGATTATCACAGTGGAACAAAACATATCATGACCCAGGGCTAAATAACAACTTTTCAGACAGCGGGATGTGTCAGAGGAAAAAGTCCTTCCAAGGATGTGAAGGCACACATGCCTAATGGAAGCTAATAACTAGCTCCAGCTAGGAACTGGCTGGAAACTGGAAATCGTCCTTGGCTGGAAATTCCAATTATTTTTTTTAATTTTTTCCTGAAACAAAAAGAAAACCAAAATCTTTTATTTCCCTTTCTTCTATGGTATGGGGATTTTGAATTGTCTTTAGAAAAAAATAAAAAAAAAAATGTTACTTAAGATTTTTCTAGTTGTTCAAAAGCCATAGCGGACCACAAAGGTTGGAGTTTAGGAATAGGGTTTTTCTAGAATTAGCAGCAAACTGGAGGTCTTGTGGACCCTGGTTCTGGGCGCTTTACTGCACAACACCTTGGAATCAGTCAGGCCCAAGAGCCTGTCTCCAGGGAGCACAGCAGCTAGGGATTTGAGAGCAGCTATCTGACTGAATAACATTTTCTGGGGAAAAAAAGGAGTCTTTTAGTTTATTTTTTCCAATGGGCAGAAAATGAAATTTCCAATGCCAAATCACTCTTGATCACGATCTCTGTTCATTACTTACTTCAAAAGCTTAGTTTCGGCTCCTTCTACTGAGGATTCAGGATGATGACAGTGCTCCCTTCCTAACAAGACACATTTCTCACTGGATAAACTAACCTTTATTATCTCCTTTATATAGCCTGGGAGGGTTTAAAAATATTGTTCTCACTGTGGTCAAGGTAGATAGGGTTTGCTATGAAAACGCACATCTTAAAATGTCCAATCCAAGTTTAAACTACATAACTACCAAATCTTTGCTGAGATCTAGCATAGATTCAGGAATAAATGTGAACATAAATTCTAGCTGCTGAGTGCATTACARCAGCATTTAGATGATTCCAGTGTTACATGATGCTTCCAAGTACTGAGAGGTTAAGGAAATATTTATTATGTTCTTTAAATCACCTTGACATTCAGCACTCATATATAATCTTGAATTTCCTGTATCTTCCAATATTTCTTGTTTTCTTTGCAAAACCCAAACTGTCCACTTCCTGAAATTCACACCACCTCAGGAGGTCTCTAGTGCAACCTTCTGCTCAAAGCAGAGTCACATCTGAGCTCAGACCAGGTTGCTCAGGGCTTTTCTAGTTGGGTCTTGAAAACCTCTGGGGAAAGAGACTGCACAGCCTCTCTGGGTAGCCTGTCCCCCTCCCTGACTGTCCTCATGGTGATTTCTGTCCCCCCCCCCGTTATGTCAAGTCAGAATGTCCCCTGTTTCAATTTAGGATTCCTCTCTCTCATCCTCCTTCCATATGAAGAGATTGGTTCCATCTTCTCAGAAAACTCCTCTYAGTTGTTGGAAAACTGTTTACATCCCTCCCAGCCTTCTCTTCTCTGGTTTTCATGAGTCCTCATGTTCAGTAACTCTCCTACCAGATGTTTGTCATCAACTACCTAATAGAAAAGATGTTTTATTAATTCCATCAGCATCACAATGGAACATCTGCTTTYCATAAATCCTTCAGATATTACTGGATTATTTTTCCTGTAAAATATTAGGACTAAAGGAAAGCAAACAAGTACATCTCTAAGCTGGTTTTCATGCCTGAACTTGTAAAATCTGATGTGCCAATGAAGGAGAAAGAAATATCTGTGTTTGTTTCATTGACATAARCATTGTTTTCTCTTAGTAGACTGTTAAGCTATTTTTAGCATGAGAATATATTTGTTTATTTGTCACTTCTGCTATTTCCTTCCACTAGATACAGAGTCCAGGGACAAAATCCTGGTGCCTTAGATGCTAGCAGGAGTTCTGCTATTGACAAAGGGGAATCTCACAACTGAGTCCACACAATTTTTTTTTAAAAATACTTCATACTTTTGTGCTCTCATCTCCTTTTACATATCAGAGTAAATACATACATATCAGAGTGATGATTTTTTTTTTTTTTTTTCTTTTTCCCATTCTATTTGAAATCCCTGCAGGAAAAGCTGCACTTTAAAACATTTAACTTGAGAAACATACTGTGTAGATAGAGTTTAGGTTATAGGTATTGTGTATTTGACCAATTGGGGTAACTTTTCGTCAGCATTTGCTTGAGCTTCCCTATTTTTTTCCAGACAATGAGTTACCAGGAATTCATTTCTGTATGTCTGAAACAGCTGCAAAAGTTGATGTGCCAACATCAGTTTTACTGGCAGGAATTCTGGGGAATGGTGCTGCTGAATGACAAAAGAGGCACTGGTTTTGAAACAGCACATGTGTATGCATGTTTGCACAATTTTAATTTTCAGTCACGTTGTATTAAAATATGTAACTCTGGGGAAAGAAAGCCTAGATGTGTATTTTAAGTGAAATAGGGCTGACATGGATGCATGATGCTTAGTATAATGGAAGATACAATATATTGCCGTATCAGTGAATTATCTTTCCAGATAATCAAAGTACTACTTACAAGAAAATCACCATTTCATTCTCCAGTCCTCTTTTGAAAGTCTTATTTCCTTAGTTAGTTTTATTCTGTTACTTTTTTTCTTGTTCTTGTTACTTTTTTTCTTTTGAGTAAAGCTGAATGTTTATCAAGAATAATTTGTATTTCCTAGGTGTCAGCCACATTACAAAGCTGATACTGAATCTTTCTTGCCACTTGATGTGCAGTCATTCCTCTTCTCATTATTGCATTGCTAACCTATCTGACTTGTTTATAGTCCATTCAAGTAATTTATAAAGATAAGAAATTGCAAAAGTCATTTGGAAGCCTGCAGACATCCCACATGGTAGAGCTTCAAATGGATGTGGTCTTTTTCCTGTCAAATAAACTTCTGCTATATATTCACTATTTCTTTTGCAATCCTTGATTTTATTTAGCTCCTCACTTATGGATGAGTCAATGTGGAGATCTTCGTCAATCAGCCAGTTATTCCATCTGATTGCTGGTGTCCTGCTCTTCAAATAAGCATCTTCAGGGAGAAAAAAATAAATTAAAAAAAAAAAAAAAATCTGTAAGTGCATCAGATGATGAAAAAGAGACAATATATGGGCAAAGTTTAAAATGTGATTAAGAAAAGCCCAGTCTGTGACAGAAGTAAATTTCATATGTGAGGGATAGTTTCAGTAGATGACCTAAAACCAAATGAGACAGACTTAATACAATGAACACACAACACAAATTGTGCCAGGTCAAAGCTTATGAATGCCTCTGGGAATTGTGTATTGTCGTCTTCTGCTTCCCATCAAGCCTTCCCATTATAAACTCCTCACTGTCAATGTTGCTTGTAAATTGAAGACCAACAAAAATGGGCTAAGTTTGAGCAGGCTCCTTAAAGATGAGCTGAAATACCTTGGCAAGTCAGTAGGTCACAGACAGCTTTGCTGTCCTAGAACTAAGCAGATAGCAGGCCATAGCAAAGCAATAATGAGTAAGAGCTGCTCTGCTAATTAGAAGCCAAGCTGGAGTTTAATGCTTTAATCAGACTGTAAATAAGTAGAGAGACATGTAGAAAAGCCACCAATAGCTCTTGTGGTGACACTTGTACAGATGGTTTGGGCACTGAGGATGGCATATTTATACATATTTATGAGCGTATTATCCTGATGTGAAGAATAAAGTATTTTCTGCACTTCAGTTTGCCTGTGAGATATTGTCTTGCCCAGAGGCAAAGAAGGAAATCAGAGAATGCTGCTAGGAGAGCAGCTGAATGGTGACCTCTCTGTGGAGCCTCCCAGYGTATGACTCAACACAGCAACCAGGTTATTCCCCATGAAGAAGGCCTAATACCCAGCTGTATCAGAGAAGTTCTTTAACATTCTGGTTTGGAGAATGCGCCTGGCAGGTTTTCTCTCTCGACCCATGCATGGAACTAATCTGGATCTACTGGGGCTGCGGACAGAGGCTGTGAAGGAAAGCACGTTTTACTGTTTTAATAAATTTATGTAGATGCCATGTTCCACCTGACTAAGATGTCTTACCAGCAAACAATTTGGGATACTTTTAATTCCTCATGCCAAGTGATCAGGCACCTATTGGGTTAACAGAAGGGAGTGATTCTAGGACAAAAGCTTGTACAGGTGACTGGGACACCACAGTGAGACACCTTCATCATCACTCCAGCACACCACTTCCCAAGGAGATGGCAACTCTGCATTTAAAGAACAAGTTCTGGCCTGCAGAGTAAGTGATATGCAAAAACGTGGATGAGTGTGACCTAACAAGTGTTGAGGACACTCATGGAGGTCATATTGCCTCTGAAGTGTTAAGAAAGCTGTCCCACATGATGGCCACATGTCCAAAAAACTACTTCTAGGTCCCACTTCACTAAACTTCTGCACTTCCAGCTGATAGGCAAGAAGTCAGGGCATTGGCCCACAGACTGATATGTTTCTTCCTGAGGACATAACATGACCAGTGGCACTAAGGGACCTTCAATCCAGGCAGTAATACTTTTTGATCTTTCTCCTTCTCAAGCTTAAACACCACTCAGCAGAAATTGTAATATATTGTTAAGTATTCAGGGACTGTGTTTTTACAGCAGGGGTTAGAACCAGGAATCACACAGTGCTGCTCTGTTTCGGAAAGAATTCTGGAAAACACAAAAATTTATATAGGTAAGAGAAACTTAAGGGAAGATCAGCAAAGGGCACCTCATTCGTAGGTACAATATATCTTTCTGCAGAAAGCATCTCTCTTTTCTATAGGGTACCACAACCTTTGTGTAGCACTTGTGTTCCTAAAGACCCTTCTCCTTCCTCATTTCCTCCCATCTGGTAACAGTCCAACACAGGACACCACTCACCAGACTGCTTCATTTCCGTGCCGTGTCAGAGCTCCTCCACCCTCAGTCTCTCTATCCAAAGCAAACATTTAAAAACTTCTTACTAATACCTGGAGGAGAAGGAAGGGAATTTCCAAACAAAACTTAAGCTACGGTCCTGGCTTCTTTACCAACCACTCTAGTTAATAATAAGGAAAAATATAAAAGATGGAATTTCTGAAGGCAGCATTGAAAGGAGTTAATATGTCTTTCCTAGCCAGTTATCGTAGGGATATATTAACTGCCCAGACAACTGGGCAGAAGAAGAAAGTCACATAGAAGGTCAGATAAAATCTTACTTCAAAAAAAAAATCATATTAAATTGTCATGTTAATGAACTGTCTTTCAACAGTTTCTTCAGACTGGTAAGCCTGAGCCAAGGTTTTTCGAAGTGTAACATTTTTGTACAAAAGCGCTTTGTCATAATATGCCATGCTACCTTTGTCTACATGTATATGTGTGTCAGAGTCCTTAGAAATGAAGATTCAGGTTCACAAACCATAGGCTTAGGAAACCTTTTATCATTTGTAGGAAACTAGTCATGCAAACTCCTGCCTGATAAAAAAGACACAGGTTTAGGTAAGTCCTCATGGGGGTCTCTTCACTGTGGTCAGGATGGACTGGTAAAGTCTGTTTTTAGAAGGATGGGTACTGAGAAACACCTAGTGTTGACAAAGGTTTCCTGAAGTGTGTGGGGGTGTATGTGTACAAAATAGTAAATACAAAACCAGTAGATAGGCACTGTAAATTGCTTCTTGCTGTAGCTTTTTCCATCACTCCTTAACAGGTGGTCTTCAGTATTTGGAGCTTATTTACATCTATTTGAAATTCTTGTTTCAAAACAAAACTAGTCCTGAGGAAAGGGTTTTGCCTGAATGTTGTTTTTATGCAGCCATCCCCAACCAGCAAGCTTGCTGGCTTATAATTCCAGTTTTGGAGTACTGTTCACAGCAACTAGCTAAAAAGTCAGTTTTCAGTTTATCATTCACTGTTTGATTCAATTAATGGAATTTAAGCTCATTTTACAGCACATTTTGGTTTTCAAAACATACATTTGCTAGTCACTAGACAATAACAATTGTTTAATAACATAATTATTTAGGCTTTGATTTGCAAGACATATGACTTGAAACCATATGATTTCCAGGATTCCAGTAATTATTTTTAATTCGGGCTATAAAAATTCCATGCCATATTAACCAGCAAGGCTGGGAAAGAAGCCAAAGACGCAGTTTAACTTTTTATGATTAAAAAAATCTTATTTTCCAAACTCTGTTCCACTCCTGTTTTAGTAGATAATTTTCTATGCAGATATTTCAGTGGTAAATCTGTGAAGGCTAGTCAGCACAGGATTAAAATGAAACAGAATCTAGCAAGTAATGTCTAGACCAGATCTTTCATGGACCAGCTGCTCTATGGACACAGTATGATAAGGTTTAAAAGGCTCCAGCTCCAATGCAGCAACATGAGGGACTCAGCAAAGCAAGGCATTGTAACCAGTGGGTTAACAAAGGCTACTTTGAAAGAGTTGGCTGAATTCAGCAGATATCAACAAAACCAAGATTTGTTGCATGTCATGTCCTTCCTTGAAGGGTGTGTTAGAATACCCTTCTCAGCTAAAGAGAGCTCCCTTAGGTTTCCTGTACGCACCTACTTCAATGCTTATTGCTCTTAATCTTCTTATTGTGCCTCAGCTTTGTTTTCCCCCAGCTAAAAACAAAAAAATATTTTTTTTTTTTAAATTATTTACATGAATAGCATCTATTTTTAGGGAAATACTAAAAATCCAGAACTGAACTTTTGGTTATAAGTGAGCAACTCCTCAAGTGTTCCTTTAGGATGTACAGATAACAAACCTTTCCTTCAGCTCATTCAAAGACAACATTCAGAGAGGTTATTTCTCCTGTGCAAGAGAAACTTGATGTACTGAGAGGAGAACTTTGATGTCAGCCAACAGTATTCATTTTAACCAACCCACAGGAAGCAACTACTCCGGATCTGGAGCAGAACTGTTCAACTTACTCTGTGAGTTTTTCAGTACTCAAAGAATGTAAAGGGAGACTCCAATTCCTTGCATAGTGCATGATTTCCGTCCATGCCCATATTACTCCCCTGCAATTTATCTGACCCCACTACATAGGAAGAGGAAAGTGTTACTTCCAAAAATTTTAAGCAAGTTGATTTTAGGTACTCACACTCACTCACTCATTCGCTCATAGGCTTTATTCACTCACACACTAACACCCACTCACCAGCACCATACGTGTACTCCCAAGTGGTTTGTCCATGGGTAACAGTGGACAATGGCTGTCAAGACATCTCTGGGCCTCTTCTTGATTGGCAATGAGGAACTAGTGTTTGGACAGATCTTTCATTTCCTTTAGGAGTTGTTGGCTGTCATAGGGTCTCCCTTAAAAATTTTGCTTAGTCCATAAATCTTAGACCGTGTTGCGGCACATTGTCTGCTTTCCCTTGTTTGGAATATATGTTTGAAGTATTGGCCATAGTTAATTTTCATTTTGGGCTAGAGGGAAAAAGAAACAATAAATGGGACATGTTGTAACCTTGTCACCATCCTCCTGGTGTGAGGGTGCAGTGACTCCTGTTGGCAAGACATCTGTGCTGAGGTTTTATTGGAGTGCAGACTGTGTGACCTCAACATAAACATCACTCTCCTCAATCTTACTGCTGGGAATGGGGTGCTGGCAATAGTGTCCTGGGGTCAGGGTCCTTCAGTGTCAACACAGGCTGTTCTTTCAACCTTTCCACTGTTTTTTTTCTGGTGCTTGCACACACTTTCCTAATTCCATTCATACTTCGTTCATGTTAATCTTAAAATCTGTTTTAGAAATCTCTGCAGCTTTACCAAAGTTGACAAATATGACTTCTTATAAAATAGGGAGGCTTTCCACAGGCTTAAGTTTTTCAAAATGCTGGCCAACATCTAAAACCAGAAGTTTGTTGATGGTTAGAAGAGCATTTCTTATTCTACCTGTCTTGCAATAAGTCTACCTATTTTATTTTATTTATTTTATATCTTACTGGAGCCTGTTTTTCAGTTCAAATTTAATTTAACAAATATCTTGTTTATTTAAGTTTAATTTTCCATGTTACTATTTTATTTTTTAACTCATGCTAAGACCTTACCTTTTACAGTCTAAAACACTGATTTATAACTTTTCATCAGCAAAGATATTATGAGTTTCCAACTCCATTTTCTTTTCCCTTAATTATTAACAACTTAGGGCCAACACCATCAGAATGCATGTAATCTATTGTCAGTTGCTTTGGCTTTGATGATGATGATAGTGCACACCAAATCTCTCAGTGAATTTGCATGTTAAAGCACAGTACTGATATACGTCTTGTTGATGATCAAAAAGCTCCTYTTCAATGTCAGCAAACTTTTCTGAATCACGTAAGCTGGCAATCTAAGACACATTAAATACACTAAAATCTTCCTTCCCTCTGTAACATAAATTTGAAAAATCTCTGTTAAGTAGAATTTGAGCATGGTATTTTTCATTGTATGATTCTGTCTTGCTTCCCTCAGCTCGAGGCAGCCAAACTGCCTTTAACTTATCCTCTTTAATTTTTGCAAGTGTGACAGAAGTCTTCATGGCTGTTAAAAAAAAAATAAATTTCTCTCTGCTTTTTCCCAGTTTTAGATAGTACCTGCATATCACTTTCTTACTGTATTTGCTCAGCAGAATTGAACAAAAGTGCTTGAATTTATGCATAAAACTTCTCAAAACGCATTTTGTGATAAAGCGCTTTATGTTCTTAAGAATTGTAAAATTATTACTGCACATCAGTTTCATTATGTAGCTTATTTTAAATGGAGCAGAATATTTTAATAGTCCAAGAAGAGACATATTTTATAACTTACAACCGGAGATATATCTGTAATTTTTTTCATAAAATATGCATGAATGATTTTCAGCTCCATTTAACTAACATGTTTTAGAAAGTCTTTGCAATAGTAAATGCAACAGATCTCAGGCAAGATTGGAAGTAATGTGCAAGTGTGGTTAAGAGTAACTTTTCTTTTCATTTTGCAGTTCAAATTCTGGACCAAGTATCTCTTCATGTAGATAGCCTCAGTATTATTCTGGAATGTGACAGAGTGATCACCATGTATAAAATTGTAAACTATGTCGGAAAATAAAAATGTCCAAACATCATAAACTACTCACAATGTATTTGCTAAAGGAAAAAGAAGTGTATCCATCCTTGAATTGACTAGGAGAGCCTCTGGGAACTGACTATCAGCTGCTCCACAGATGGATGCAAAAGACAGTGTTGTCCTGAGCCAAGATCTGCTAAACACAGAGTGAAAGATAACAGAAGTTGCTGAGAAGGAGCAGGGGTTAGTTGGTACTCCCCAGTGTAGATGAGAGTAGTCTACGGTCCGTTAAAGTCTCAGAATCTACAAGGCATCTGGGCCTGCAAGAGCACATTGCCCTCTGCCTGTCTCTCACACATCTGCTATGCAAAGTATATCACACCTTTCCTTTGATGTTATCCAGACACAGATCAGCAGTGCCGGGGACTGGAGGCTTGTCCCCATGCTTTCTGAAGTCAGTGGGAACAAGCCTGGTTCCTAAAAATGAACAAAGAATAAGAAATGCAAATAATTGATGAGACCCCCAAAAAGCACCTTAAAGGTGCTGTTAGTAATGATCTGCTCAAAACAGGGAAAGTTGTCACCTCAGAAGTAGATGGCTAAGGTTTCAAAACTGCAAACAAAATTCCTGAACCCAGGGTCATCCCACTTAACTCAGGCATATAACTCAGTGGAACCAGCTCGGGAAATGAGTGTCCCAAATGCTCCCTTATGAACAATATCTAGAGCTAATCACCTCCATGGAGCAATTCAGCACACCTAAAATCTTAATCTGCCAGTGCTGGCCTTCCTGGAAGAGAAGTGATTTTTACAATAGACCATAGAAAAAAATTAAACCCAGTTCCAGACAGAGGGAACAGAATCCCGGTTCTGCTCCATCCCTAGTGAATTTGTAAATCACTCACTGAAAAATATGCCCTCTTTCACCTATTTCTAGGCCTGTGATTTTTTCACTTGTGACTACTCAGAAGTTTAGTTTCAAGAGGCAGAATGAAGCCTATTTTTGCTTTGGATACAGTAGGTTTTGTTATTAGGACATAATTCTGGGACTTGATGGAGCAGCTAATCCTGGAAACCATTTCCAGGCACATTAAGAACGACAAAATCATCAGGAGTAGTCAGCATGGATTCACCAAGGAGAAGTCATACTTGACCAACTTGATAAAGTTCTAAGATGAAATGACTGGCCTGGTAGATGAGGGGAGAGCAGTGGATATTGTTTACCTGGACTTCAGTAAGGCCCTTGACACTGTCTCCCGTAAGATCCTCATAGAGAAGCTATTGAAGTATGGGCTGGCTGAGCAGTGAGGTGGACTGAAAACTGACTGAGTGGCCAGGCCCAGAGGGTGGTGATCAGTGGTGCAAAGTCTAGCTGGAGGCCAGTCACTAGCGGTGTACCCCAGGGGCCAGTACTGGGTCCACTCCTGTTTAACATGATGGGGCAGAATAATCTAATCTATGAGTTACTGTGCCAAAAGTGACATAATGACACTGTTACTGTTAATGCTGAACTTTTGAGGCGGCTCTGGCAACTGCTGCAGTGTCCACTGAGAGAGTAACAGCAGTGCTTTAAGCAGGGAGAAGGCACCCACCTTCGCAGAACAGGTCCTGCTTGCCATTCACAGGTTAACTAATTGCAAACAAGGTTATCAGGTTTAGGAGATATGTCCTAAGGAGTAGGCAGTTCTTACCAGTAAGTATTCGTACATAGGACTTAGACCACATCTACAATTAGCTAACTTGGCAAGTAGGGAACTGTCAAATGGTGTCATCCTTCAGCTCAGTTCTATGGCCAAATATTGCTCAATTTTCTCAAGAGAAAGCCTATGAGTTTAAACAAAAGTCTTATGTAAGAGTTGCAAGTTTAGTCCTCCGTGTTTCAGTCAGCAACATTTTTGCCATCAAATGCTGTGTAACTGCTGGGCAAAATTTGTACATCTGCAAATATTGTCAATATATACATTTTTTTTTCCAGTGTTTGAAAGGCTGCCTTGATATATTCTGTTTTCAGATGTTATAACAAAAAATGAAAAAACAGTATGAGAAGTATAACATTATACTTTACATGATTGGTAGTATTGAAGTGAAAACATAGTTATACAGTCATCTTTCTTCATTTTAAAAACCTGAACATTACTATTCATAGAAAGGTGGGATTGAAAACACAGCAAACCGAAATCCAGATAGTAGAAGAAATATAACACATGCAATAGCAATGCACTATCTATTACGTGCTAAATTGCCCCATTAACGTGACTTTTTCTGACCTTGAAATATCACACTGAAGACGAAAGAGTAGTTCTGCCGCAATGCTTGTTGATTTTTGCATTTTATGTGGAAAATGACAAGATATTTGGGATATCTGGCCATTATAAGTGTTTCTGTTGCAACTCCTTGTCAAGAACATACATTCAGCATAATCTTCAGATAAGTAATGTGTGAAAGAAAGGTCAACTAAACAATATTTGAGCAAGTATAGACTAGAGATTGATCTAACACTCAATTTCCAAGGATGAGAAAAATATCTGAGGATTAAAGGATTATAAATTAGTTGTGCAAGTTATGTGTCACCCCTGCATGTAACAGAGGTTTTAAGATCCAAAAGCGAAAGTCACCACTACCTGGAACGTAGACCTTACATTTGCTTTCTTGTACCAGTGGCAGATCAGGCTAGTATGTATCACAAAGCCTTTTTGTTCCCGAGAGAAAAAAAACACTAAAACATTTTTTTTTAATGCCTTTGCTATAATTGATGGTTGAGCTCCATCCCATCCAATTTCTAATCAATACAGTATTATCCACCTTAGTATTTCTAATTTAGCTATTTATTCCAGTGTGAATAAATTAAGTGACTAAGAATTAGGTCAACAACGTTAAGTATTTTGGTGCTCTGATCATAAAGAGATGAATAGAATAAAATTATGGAAATATTTTGCAACTAATAATTTATTTTATTACCATGGATGATGCGTGTTTGTGGTTGATAATTTCTTTTTTTCTCTCCATGCAGTAGGAAGTCAAACCCAAGAAGAGTAGCAGAGTCTTGAGGAGCATTTGGCTGATTTCCCCATGTTACTCCCCTCCAAAGGCAAAATTAACATCAAGAAGTTAGATATAGTGTATGACAACAACTGGGATGGAGCCAAGGCAAATGTTCTAGGCATATTGCCTGGATATATTCAGATTTCAAGGAGGTAGTGTCAACTTCACTGAGTGTTTAGTCAGATGCTTCTGTTAACAATTTACTCAGACCAGAGTCCTATGTAGCAGACACAGAAATAGTATCCTTTATTTTCCTATTAAAACTATCAACAAAAACTTCTGTTTCATATCAAAATTGCAAAATGCAAAAGCACTTGTTCAAAATCTTGCAGCGTTAGTATTACAAGTTAAAGCTTCAGTCCAACTCCCAATTCGATATTATAAAGACCTTATGTGGGTATGTATATTTATGTATCTGTGTGTGGGAGGGGGAGAGAGTGTGTGTGCGTGCGTGCGCATGCCTGCATATAAAATAAAAGGTACATATAATATAGTAAAGGACAGTTTTAAAAATGGTGACATTGTGCTATTGATTTGAAACTCTTGCATAGAAATATCTCTTTGATATGAGAGGAGTGCCAGTATTTTACTCTGGACCAAAAACATACACAAGGCAATGCCAGTAACAAGACATTTCATTTAAATGTGAATTATATTCCCTTTCTCCCCCAAGAGAATTATCTAATTTTTATTTTTTTTTTTTTTTTACTAAAGAAAATATTTGAAGGTAGTAGTAGGAACACAGTTTGCAAATGATATTTTAGAAGAGTTTTTCACAGGGAGAGTGAAAGGTATTAAAGACATTAATTATCCTCAGATTAAGATATGGTTTTATAGAGGATATAAAAATCAATTTGGTGAGAAAATGTGAAGTAAGTATGACTGTTGGATATGTATCTTAAATTACTTTTTTTGCTATCTTATGTATTACACTAACATATGAGAACTGTGATTATTTTCTAATATAAAATTGGTACACTGTTATTCCTATTTAAAGTGAATTATTGGGTTTCACTAAAGTCCTTAAGAATTTTTATTTCTAACTTGAATAAGGTCATCTCTTCACCTTTGACTTTTCTAACTAAGATACATCTGATCTACAGAGTTATTACAAGTAGTACCCTTTTCAATTAGCATATATGTTAATAAGTCAATAATGAATTGAATATAAGAGAGTAGTATTGTTCTCTTTCCCTAATCTCCTCTATGACATTCAAAAAATTCTAGTTCATTCTACACTTAATGAGCGACACGAGTAACTTCCTTCTTACCATGCTCTACTGACACCCCTGAGTTTCTAATATTTCTTGGACCTAAGAGAGGATAAGATGACAATAAACTCTTGACACACCATCACAACAATGAATGTAGAGTTGAGATTCACTAGTTACACGATGTTTGCATGAAGTAGGAATATTAGCATATTCCTAATAGTAATAGTAAAAGCTTTTGAAAATGGTGAGCATGTGTTTGTCAGTTTGCTTTTATCCCTGAAGACACCTCAGCTTGAAGCATTTCGTAACCACACTGTTGTTCAAATCTCACACTCAGCGAAGCTGTCTTTACAAAGGTTCCACATCTCATATGAATGACTGAGCCTAAGAGTCCCAAAATGCTTGCTTGGTAGCAGAAAAGGATCAGCTTGCGCTTTGATTATGTTGCAAATAGCAACATACATACATAAGTGTATTTATACACACATATATACACATGTATTCATTCGTCTATAAACAAATTCCTCTTGTAACATAAATAAAAACATTTCCTCTCTCCAAGTCCACTTATCTAATTATCACACAATAACTGAATAGTTCTGTTAAATGAATTTTTCATGCCAAGAGTGGGTTTTAAAATATCTTGGGATGTATTTTCCTCATAACCAGTTTTTATAAACTGGGATTTACAGATTCTTTAACTGAATACTAGGAATGTTTTGCCATATTACATCAATTATATAAAACCTGTCTTATTTCTTCAAAATTTTTCCAAATAAAGTAATATGCCCATAGCAAGTCTCCAAGAAATCACAGACAAGGGTAAAAATCATGTTTCTTTCTTTCACTAATTAAACTTCAGGTTTAGGAAAGAAGATTCACTTTTAAAGATATGACTCTCTTTTAACTAATAATGAACACTTTCACAGCATGTTTCATCTACAGTTCAAAAGGTAGTTATGCATCATTATGCTCTCCCTTTGCTGGGGAAATAGAAGCGCAGAGAGAATGCCATCACCTTGCCCCCATCTGCAGAGCCGGGCCATGGTAGCAGCGCAGCTGGAGCCCACATCCTCACCCCTTGGTTACTAAAGCATCCTGCCTCCCAAGAATCAGTTTTTGGAGGGTGAAGTATACACTGTGCCTATCAGTATATGAGAAGATTGTTTTTATTGATCTTTCCTGTGACACAATTTTGCTTTAAAAAAAAAAGAGGAAACAATTACAGTGAGTGCCCAGTGGATCATCTTTGAGAGGCACTCTAACRTAAGGAGGATCTCAGAAACACTTCCGAATTTACCTAATAAATTCAGTGAAGTAACACTTATCATCCACTTTTATGAAGGGTAGAAAAACAGATGTAAATTTTGTGTCAGAAATGGGCTAAGTACAGGCTAAACACAACACAAGCTGTGCTGTTATTTGTGTTGAGCTAAGAGTTTTGGGATCAAGTAACACGGTTCATATCTGAATTATTCCTACTCCATCTTAATGTTTCTTAAACCCCTGTACACGGCAGGTAATACTGCATTATTAACTATCTTCTTCATTTATGCTTTTTATCTCAATAGTAAATTACTGGCAAATCTTTCAGATAGATAGTCTTAAAAAGATACTCTTAAAAGAAGAGATCTGATATGCACGAACAAATACAAATTGCAAGTGTTTGACATTGAGAGTATTTCTTTTATCCATTATTTTCTTGATGCCATGAAGAAAGACAAATTGGTGGGAACATTTAACTTATTGGTGACAAGAAATTTACTCATCCAGTTATTAAATGAACAAAGCATAATCAGAAGATACTACTGACAAGGGCTGAAGTCCTAGCCACTTTGTATATTCACATGACACTAAGCGTTCACTTAATTAAGACATCATATGCATAAACAGTGAAGCGGAAAGGTCTGTAAAGCAAGAAAATAACTAATGGAAAGCACACAGTGGCTGAAGCCTGGTTTCCAAAGAATTTGTCATGTCCTTTACAATACACAACAACAGATCTACATCTCCCCACATTTTCCATGAACCTTTTACTCCCTCCTCCCTTCATCACAATACTCTCAGCTTCTTCATCTTCTACCATCAGCACCACTACAGCACCCTCAGGCCTTCGGTGTAATACCTCCACTTTTCTGTCACCCACCCAGATTCATTCTCAGCCACTTCTGGTGTTCTCAGTTCTCTCCCTCTCCTGGACTTTTTGGGAACATGGGAAATGTATAGGATGGATGGACAGTCACATTAACAGCATGGACTCATAAGCCATATTTCCTCAGTGAATCACGCTGGATGGGACTGCCCGCTCAACATTTTAGAGGCATCCACTACCACAGAACAGAGGTTGCCAGCTGTACCTCAGAGTCCAGTCATGGATCCAGTTCCTCCAGCAGCCTCCTTAGCACGCCCAGGCTCTCAGTTCAGCCACACCAGACAATGCACCTCCCAAAAACTCAGGGTTCAAAGTTCAGTGTGTGCATCTTGCAGACCTGATGGCACAGCCCTCCTCTTCTCCACATAGACCCCTAAGTATCTTTCAAATAAGTGTATCGCAATAAAATCTGATGTTACCTGCAATATCCCGTTATTCAACACATCAGCCAGGGAAAAGACTGAAGTAGAAAAGGGGACTAACTTGCACCGTATTGTTATGGCATGAATTTGTCCACTTCCTTTCTGATTTGTTACACAAGTTAAAGTATGGATATGCTTGGACATCCTGAGTGGTATGTGGGTGCTCTGTGCAGCTAATCAGCACATGTCTAACAAGTCTAGTACAGGACAGTTTTAGCAGATCCACAATGTGTGAGCAGACGGGCTCTATGACACCTACGCAGTGGTCAACACGTTCACAATGCAAGTGCGTACCCAAGGGCAGTCGATTGGACGAACCAAGCATGCAAAATATAGATGACCTGAACATAGACAGCTGTCATTTGTCCTGCTACTGTTTTGAGTGGACTGCTGGGCACCCAGAAATCCCAGAGAAAATGGCTAAATCTGGTAGGAGCGCAGGAGGTGAGACATAAAAGCAATCAGCTACTGCCAAAGCAGTAACATTAGCAGGTGCATATTCCCTCATCGCTCCTGAGGCAACCTGGATAGGATCACTGTAAAGTCACAGGCAGGATGCACTACGAAGCAGCAGCTCAGTAATTACTGTACAATAAAAAATCTTGTATTCAGTCATTGTCTCAAGCTATTGTGGTTCTCACTATTGAGTAAAAAAGTAGTTAAAAGTTAAAGTAGGTACAAGAAACATTGCCATCAATTCTGTTCTGTGGCAAAATTACTACATAGCATCTAGCTAAAGCTCTTCATGGCTGTCTAAGAGAAGAATTTGGCCCGTTATGTCTCTCTCACGTATTTGTCTTATGCTTACCATGCTTATTGTTTCACCTTTTCAGATTGATTTTATCATTTCGTTTAGTGTTCACTCTTAGACAGGTCTTAGTAACAACCACCTGGCACAGTATAGCCGTAAAATATTTCTCAGCATTTGTTTTGTTAGGTTAACCATTAAGATCACTATGATGCTTCCTATTTTCTTTATCAGAAGCAGAACTAGGATGGCAAACCCCATAACACACTAGTATACATGACTTAGGTATTTATGTGCATATTAATATCTTCTCCAAATAAATGACACACATTGAAATGTATTAGAGCGCACACAAAATATGGTAACATAAAAAAAGATATAACATCTATTTTTTAAAGCATGTAAATTGCATGTTTGTCTCAATAGGTTACAAACAGATGGAGTGTTGTGTTCAGCACATTTCTTCAGAGTTTCTAAATCTGCCTGATGGGAGTTCCATTACCTGCACCAGCTGTACAGGTGACCTCTTTGACTTCCACTTGCCAGGCTCTGAATATATGAGGCAGTGCTGGCATGTTTTTAAAATAAAGTATATGCAAATATGGACATATTTGACATGTTGCTGTAGCACCTATTTAAAATGTATGTTATCTGGTTTAACCCTTGCACCCATAATTATAAAGTGTTTCAAACTGTCTATGCAATAAAATGTTTTTATGTCTTTCTCTTGATTAATCTACTTTACTTTTCTTCCCTTAATCAGAAGCAATTAAGATTTCTTTTCACCTGCAATTATGAGTATTTTTGTTCCATTTCATTGTGAAAAGTTACTGCCGTACTCCTAAAGCTGAATTTTCCAGGCACTGAATGACTGCTTTCCACCCTAGGTGCAAATGCTCAGGAAGATCTTGAAAACCTTCCATAATAGGAGCCTTATTATACAAGAAATAGGATACATTTCTTGTTTTCATATAAACATAGCACATAAAATATTCCTTCTTCTGTTTCTGTCTCATTTATTTCAAAATACCCAAGTGAACGCATCCATTATATAGCATTTCAAAGATATACTAAGGCCCGTATTGAAAAATGACCAGTAGTTGTGTCAGTCCATATCTATTTTCTGGCTGAGAACAACCACACGCTTGAGACATTCACCTTATTACACAAAAGACAAAATGCTCCTTTCCTAGAAGTATGAATAACCTGCATGAGACGATAGGCCCGATTTTAAGAAAATGTATACCTAAATCCAGGTGATTTCCTTGGGTTTCAGGTGCTCACGTGAGTATGGTTTTGAATGAGGATGTATGGCCCTAGTGAGGTTATGGTTGATCAATACAGTACGGGTTAATAAAAATGCAGTGTGCCGCAGCAAATGGACCACCCATGGAAAAAGGTTCTGTCCCTCCACTTGAAGCTAGTCTGTGGAAGGGCTTCTGAAAGTTTAGCAAGCTACAGGAATAAGGGGACAAAACTTCTTTAGTTCCTTGAATTCTGGCTATGATCTTTTTCCATTTCCAGTAATTAGTGTTGCTGTGCTCAAAATTTTGTCTGCAAGCAAAGGGAAAACACATTTTATATGTAAAGCCAAGAATTTGCTCAAAACCATAACAGTGTAATCCAAGAAACATTATTGGTTTTAGACCTAATTATTGCAGAAACAGAAAGACTACTTTTCTATTGGGAAAAGTCTCTGTTGTTGTTGTTGTAGTAGTAGTAGTAGTAGTAATAATAATAATGTCGTTAATATTTTTATACACTTAGTTTCTACCCCTTTTCCTAGTGTTATACGCACCCTCTCCCTGCTCCTGCAGGTCCTGAGGTCAGCGGTTTCAGCCTGGTGGCAGTGGTGGGTGTTATGATGAATGTCAGTATCTGGAGTCCTTCACCGGGAGGAATATGATGTTCATGTTGGTGGTATCTTCTTCCTCGCTCTACGATATACCTGGGGACGTTTTTATATGTTTGCTAACACAATTTTACGCTTTGTTCTTTCTCCACTGATCTGAAGCTCCATGTTACAGCCCAATTTACTATATACGGTGCCTTTTACCTATGTCAGATAGTATTTAATTGTTCTCTTTGTTATTCCTAAAAGCAGTTTTGTCCAGCTCCAGGTCTTCCTTTCTTTAGCTGACCACTGGTGAGTTGTTTATAGCCTTGGGGTCTCCAGTGCCAGCCTGTGCCCATCTCTTATCATCCCATGTCTGCCCTCTGTGCCACATCCTCTGTCTCCACTTCTCGATGCTGCTGCTATCCTACCAGGCTGGTATTTCTGTATACTACATCTTTATGGCAGTCATGAATACCTCATTCTACATAGAACAACTGCTTATTATTGTTATCTCAATAAAACTATGATCATACTCTACAAAGATAAAGGAAAGTAGAACAAACTAGTGACAACCACCTAGTCATTAGGAAAATTGCTGTTAAAGCTAACACAAGTAAAACAAAAATAGTTCAGACAGGGCAAGCCTGACACACCTCTGTCCTGGGCCTTCCAAACTCAGTTCAAAGCCTGTGGCCAGATACTAGCAATGTCGATACTGTATTGCAGGTCTACAAGGTCACAGAGTTAAGTGCATGTTTTGTAACTATATCTCATGAAAATCCACCAGAGCTTATTTTCATTTTGTGTCATGGCAGTTGCCTCAGATCACACTGCATTGTATCAAACTCCCCTGCTGAACTATCATCTGGCAAATTTCACACTCTGGATTTTAACAGAGCTCTTCTGATCAGTGTGCAAAACGCATCCTGACCTAACACACCCCATTGCTGCCTAGAGTCCTCTTCTATCTCCAATATGCAGTCTGTGAGAGACCTGCCTCCCTGCTGCTGCATCAACTGGGACTAGAAATTTGCACAGTAAAGTGAAGGCAGATACTCCAGGCAACGTTAGGAAAGAATTAAAAAGGAACTGATGTGGGGCAGAAATAGGACAGAAAAAGGGATTAAGCAGGTTTTAGGAATGGGATAGTGGGAAGAACAGGAGGTGGCAAAGAGTCTGAGCTCTCAGGAGAGGAAGAGACACGATCGGCAAGAAAGCAGCWCGGTGTCTGTTACATGCGAGGGAGAGAACTCATAAATGTAGAATAAGCAGCATGTTCACCTTCAGCTTCACAAACCACATCACTGTGAGAAGTGTAGGGTTAATTCGAATACCAGATGCCTAATAATCTTCACGAAATGGCTAGATGAAATGCCAGATTTATCATCTACAGATCCACCCAAGACCTGAAACATAATAGATTTCCTCTGGCTAGCATTAACCCTCTCTTTATATTTCTCAGCACTGGTGAATTTAAAAAAWTTATTTACTTTCAATCTTAAAACTGTCAGGCAGTAATAATTCTAATCTAAATTTACAAGGATCAAGTAGCTACTTACGGAAAGTGTTCTATAGGTATTGCAGAAATCGTTCATAGTTTACAATGGTCCAACAAATGCAACAAGAGGCTATGTTTGCAGACCATAAAAATGAAGTAAAAACTTAAGATTCCTACTATGAATTTGAAATATTGATATAAAATCAATCTGTCATCTAGAAAAGTGATTGTAACTTTTTTGTTATAAAGTCTAGATATAGCAAGACTTTTGCAGTTTCTAAAGTTTGATATCTAAAAGTGAAAACCATAATTCTTTAATTTACTTTGAAAAATATTTTATTTTCCATCAAAAAACAGCTAAAATGTTTTTTGATGGATTTATCTGCCCTTAAAAGTAGCTTTGAGCAACAGCAGTAATCCCTTCTTAGATGGAGAACACTGAAGCTACCTGTAAACCAAATTGCATTTTCCACAGATGACAAGGCAACTCAGTATAATGGAACCCAGGTGTTAGACTAATTTCTAATTTAACCATAAATGAAGAAAAGAGAAATATTAATCCTCAGTGCAAGTTGTTGTGGTATTACAGAATCCATCATAATGAAGAAATGACCCCACTTTGCACAAAGGTTAACTGTACAAATGGTACTGCATCGACAAAAATGTTAATGAGTTTGTGTGGCAGCGGGTAAGCAAGAGCTGGCGGAAGGAAGCTATTGTGATAGGCAGATAATTACAATGGAAGTCATGTCTTTGGTAATGACTAGGATTCACATCACATATCTTTTCAGTCACAGTACAATTTCGCTAGCTCTGTTTATGGTAATCTATGGGATTATTTGACAGCAAGGTGACACATTGACTTTGGAACAAATTTCTTTCACAGACAGCACAATTACTGATATTGTGACATTCAATTAGATACATCACTGCTGTATAGTTTTGATTTTAGAAAATATACAAACATAAGGTATATTTTTCATTAGTACATGAAGTTTTTTGGTTCTCAATTTGGGTTTCATCATGCTAAATGCTTTGATCTTACTAATGTGTAGGAGTCGGGAGAAATTTAATAGCTGTGAGTTTTTAACAATTCAACTGCAGGATTAATGAAGAAAAAGGAAAAAATATGCATTTCAAATAAGTAATTGTCTTAAAGAGAAGGAAAATAGATTTCCAGGAAAAGTTCATCTGTGTTATAAATTCTACTACATAACAACATATATGTAATATGCTTTTCAAAAGGGAATTCTGACAGTAGTTACACATGTTACATCATATTCTAGGCCAAATCCCCAGCTAATCTATTTACCTCAATCACACAAACCAGCTACAAATAGGAAAATATTCAGGTGAAAAATCAAATCTGTGTCACCCATTCTTCCCGTTGTGGAAGGAATGTGAAATAACAGGGAGAGGACAAGACTGACAACAAATGTGGTGAGTAGCTCCTGAAGTTCCACCATATGTTTGGTCCATAGCAATAAGCAGGGTCTTACTGTGAGCATTTCACTGCAAGACCAGAGACTACAGCACCCCATCGGTACTTGCATGTAAGTAAAAAGTGTTCTACATTCATAAGTGATAAAAGATGTACTTTGACAAACAGCAGTTTTTAAGAAAAATGTTTTCTGTTTGAAATTCTTCAAGAAATGCTTTGTGAAAACCAACTTCGGCTTCTGGGATGCTCATCAACATTTTCTCCATGTGTTTCACGTGCGTGTTTCAGTGCCTGAACTTGTGTGACTGGTCACCTAAAGCACATTTTGTTACTTCAGTTACTTCAGTAGCTGACCTAATCTTCCACAACCGCCTCACCTACAATCTCTCTTGCTTCATAAAGATATATCTTCGCAAATATAGCATTGTAAATATTAATTTTATGGAAAAAAAAATAAAAGAAAGGAGAATATAAGAAGAGGTATGAATCTATCAGAAGCAAAAACTTGTTTAGAAGACAAAAGAATTTCTACAAATACATTGCCTTATTATTAGCATGCCTCTTGTCCTGCTAGTGATTTTTTTCCCCCCTTGATGTAGGTTTTACAATCTAAAGTTTATGTATCCGCCTTCTTTGTAACTCTGAATCTGTGTGAAATGTTCGTTATTTTAAGATATGGGATCTAAGTATTAATCAAAGAACAGCATTAAGGAACAATAGCCACTCTTACTCTGCATGACGTCTGCATCATTCCTTCCATTGAACTTAGGTGTAAACTTTTATACTGAAATTGGATTAGAAAAGTTGGCTTAGGTAACTTATTTATAGTCATGATGTGGAAAAAGCCAATTTGCTATCAGTATCCTATTATTTCCACTTCTGCTCAGAAATTTGTGACTTGAATGAACAAAACCTAAGGCTTCAATGGGATGAGGATGCTGCTAAGATTTGTTAGAGCAGTCACATTTTTCTCTCTCCAAGGAGACAAGTCACAATCATAATGATCTTACATTTGTAGAGTGGTTTTCATGCCAAAGGACGCTCAAATGCTTTAAAAACTGGACAAATCACATACATGAATCTTACCATTCACAACTGAGTTTCAGCAGCCTCTGTTGTGAAAGATTTTTAACAATGCACAGTAAAGTCTAGTTCACTTTAGGACAAGATATGACTACTATAACTATAAAGTAGGAAAAGGCTCAGCAGGCAGACGGTAACACTTCAAATGGAAATGCAAAGAGACCACTGAAGTTAACATACTACTTAGCAAGTGTGGCACATCGATTTAACGACCTTCCTTTTGTGTTTTCAGAGGACCATACATCCAATAACTCATTGAGCAAGTCCAAGTGCACTTGATGCACTTAGAGTACAGTTCTTCAAGGTGTTGAGTACTGTGGTTCAAAAGACAACAAATGGTAAGTCTGTAAAAATGACATGATTAAATGTAAGTAAGTGCTTAAATGCTTTACTGATCAGAACTTTCCAGAGCTGTATAAAAGAGTCTGTGTCCCTGAGAGCCCGATGTTCACATCTTGAAAGCAGGATTCCTGAAGGAGAGAAACAGAAGCAGTGAGAGGGGTTGGTATTTTTCACTGGCACAGTTTACAAGGACAGAAATAAGTAATTCCCCTCAAAATCCTTTCTCTCACTCATTCCTTGAGAATTTGCTTTATGAGGATACAGCTGAAGAGGACAAGGGTTCTGTTTAAAAAAAAAAAAAAAAAGACTAAAACATATCAGAAGAAATTTAGACAAAACCTAGGTTTCTCAAAAACTTCTACTCAGTTGTTAACCTAACTGTAGAGATGCCTATCTCTACAGACATCTCCAGTGCTGCAGTGAAGATTGTACAAGAGGGAGGTCTACCGTAAGCACTAGTTTAAGAGTTTCTCAGACGGAGGCAAATGAGCCTGAGCCTGCTGCTGCAGACACAGCTGCTGAAGGTGCATGGGGATGGAGAGAGCAGGCAGCAGTCTGATGAGACTCTCAGGAGATAAGGAGCATGTCCAAGAGTCTTGAAGAAGCAAGAGGGAGGGTCACCACAGGGAAGGGTGATTTTGAACAGGAAAATCTATTATCCTAATGTTTTCCTAAAGTTCACCCACAGGTGCCTCAGTCATCCTTGGACAAACTCGGACCATCTGTCCTCAGACACCCAACCTCTGGGACCACATCTGCTGCCTTTTGTGTCAGCATTTGGATTGGAGTTAGATTGCTTATGTTAAACATGTCATGAAAGTTGACAATTATGTGTCTCAAAAAGCATCTATAAAGGCCAGCATGGCAAGACAAAAGCAACCTAAGCTCGTAATACTTCCTAAAGTCAAATCTAAAAGAAATGCTAAAGGAAGTGTTGACATTTACTTTTTTTCCAGATTAAGACACACTCTTTAAGACTATAGCACTGCACATGCAGTAGGTGCTTTACTTCATGGTGATATACGCAGTGTACAAGTTACATGCCCGGCCTGTCTGGGAGGGGTTAGTGGATTTCTAGAAAATATCTTCAGAAAAGCCCATTTTCTACCCAAGATAGGCAATCAAAAAGGACTGTAAACTGTATGATTTCTAAAAACCTAACTGCATCAAGGACTCAGCTACCCAGGATTCATTGACTGAATACAGGAAGGCTTCCCCAGCCCCTGTGTCTGAAATATGGAGCATTTCGTTTTTTCTAAGCAAAAGTCCGAGGGGGTTTGAACCTAGATTTCCCACCTCTTGGGGAATGTCCTATCAGACTATTGGTACTCTGAAGAGAAGGAAGGGGACACCCTTGGTATCTTTTTTTGCATGGAGTAAGTAGAAGTGTATGGGAATCAGAAAGAGTTGAAATAATATCCAGTCCTCTTCAGTTAGTGGCTAGCAGAAAAATTCACTCTATTGGAGGCATCCAAAGAGCAGAAGGAGAGGGCTGTTATGTTAGAGCTGGCCTTTTAAGTCTGCTCTTACCCAGCAGTCAGAAAAAGGCATCAAGATGGAAATGTGTACATGTGACCTTCTTTTCTTGTATTCCCAGTCCTACAGGTAATTAGTCTCCTACTCCTCGTACCAGATCTAAGGCAGCAGGTGTGAAACCCGAGGGTGACATATATTCTGTGATACCCAGGAATGCTTCTCAGATCCCATGAATGAATATTCAGCCCTGCCAGAAGTTCAACTCGGTATCAGCATGAGGTCTGACTGGTAATCCCCATTCCCTGCCATGGTGCCTATGGTAAAGAAACATATTCCCGAACGGATTCCAGTAAAGTGTCAAATCAAGAGACTAAAGCCTGACAGACCATCAGCTGGCACCAACAACAGTTCAGCATGGATACAGAGAGCATGAGGGCAGCTGAGGAACGGAGGAGGACAGTTGCAGGAGCTGGGGCGTGGGAGGAGTCGGGGAGACACAGTCAAGATGCATACACATGCCTAGGTTTATTCGGGGGCATATGACCAGAGGTGAGAAGGAAGCTCTGTAAAAATAGCACCAGGGGGAAGGGGATTCACCTCCGCATTCACAGTCTGCTCCTGGGAWCTCCCAGCTTGCTCCCACCAGACCAGATTGAAGTGATCAGAGTAAAATCCACTGCTGTGGGATTAGGAGGTGGAAATTTAAAGAGGACACTGGGATGAAATACCCCTCATTTTCACACATGTAACATAGCAGATCGGTTCCCCAGATATAATTTCATTTCCCTTCTCCCTTGTGTGCATTGGAGAGGCACAGCGGGAGGAGGAGGAGGTAACTAGTAATGAAAGGAAAAGAAGAAAGGGCATCCTTTACTTGCACACACACATGCATGGGAGGAAGTTGAGGAGGAAAGATCAACAAATGCAATGTGTTCATTGAGAAGAAACTCCCTCAAACAAGGAGAAAACAGCAGGATGAAAATAGAGATGAAGGAAAACCATTCAACTGTGAAGCATTTTAGGGAGAGGGAAAGGCGTCCCTGAGGCTACTCCACTTTGCACTGGGAAGGAGGGAAGGGAACTAACCAAAGTCACTGGGTACCAAAGGCTTCCTGCTCCCTCTGCAGCCATCACTCTGCCCAGCTTGTCACCCAGCCCTGCTTTGTTTACAGCCTTTTCTCCAGCTGATGCCTGTGGGTGGGGAGCGTGGGCATAAATCCAGCAAGCGCTTCAATACTTTTTGCTTAGTATTCAGTAGAGCAGGAGCTGAAACCAAGATCTCTCTTCGTATATTGGTTCCTTACCCACCAGCAGATAGTCCTCTGTGCATGCCCTTCTTCTCCTTTTTCTTCTTTCCATCTTCTTTTCAAGGAAAGTGAGAGTAATGGTTTCACTCTTTACCAAGCTCTGAATGAATTTCTTATGCCCCATTAAAGAGCTACAACAAAAAACCCCTATTGAGTAAAAAGATAATGTAAATCTTTGTTTTCTGGTTTTCTTTTTGATCAGGCTTACAGGCAAGCTAGAGGAGAAATGCTTGTTAGTGAATTTGGGTGGAGTTCTGGTGGATAATAACCTCTTGGTGCTGAACTCTTCAGTTCTAGCAAGAGGTAAGGCTCCCTGCACATGCCCTGAAAACTTCTGAACTTTTCATTATATCAGAGTTGGATTTTTCTGCTTACTGATGATTTTTGTTGTTTTCACTTATAATTGCTACTGTTCTCTAAGACAGTTTTGAAAAACTACAATCAACACATGAAGGCTCCTGTGGTAACTGGCACACATCCATGCATCTGAGAGCTAGGTTCTACAAACCTTAAAAATACTTCTGCCAAGGAACTGTTCAGTGAGGTATGTCATCACTAGCACGTCTTTCCTAGCAAAAAGAAAACACCTAAAGACTCTTTATTAAATTACTCTCGTTTGTAAAATTATCTCTCTTTACTATTTGGACAATGATGCTCTTTTTTTCCTTCTTTTTGGTTTTGTCAAAACTTCAAAATATTTCTGATATAAGAGAAAATTCAGTCATGAAGAATAAGGAATTGAGCTAATGTAATTTGCATGATTCTGATTGCTRATGATGGGTTTTTACAGCTTGATGGTTTGGTCTGCCACATGCACCCCAGCATTTATCTAACTGCCCCTGCAAACAGTCACACTTCAGAAACAGCACAGATGGCAAAAGTGTTTCCATAAATGTTTTGAGGTGGTCTTCTAGAGGAAGCAAATATTCTGCAGAAGCAGAATAATGTGATTGAAATATGTTTAATTTTTAACCTATTTTAACATTAGAGTTATGCAAATTTGATTAAAACAGAGATTTAAACCAAAACTGAACTGCACACTGAGCAACAGCTGTGTATGGTCTGCAGGTGGCTTTCCACAGCAGCACGCTCTTCCACGGTCCTTCAGCTCCCTCTGCTGCTTAATCGATTCCCATGTTTTTCACATTTGCAATAAGCTTTTACTCATTTTTTTTTAACCTCTGTTTTGATGAGAAAAAATGATGCAGATTAAAATTGCACCTAAAGCAATGAAATGATTTCTTGAACTGATAAACAGCTTGTGTAAAGTTTCCTGTAATTATTGTCCCTCCTGTTCTCAGGGAACAACAAAAAGCCCATGGGACTCTTCTGATTGCTTTCTGGTGACTTGTAGTGCATGTATTCTGCCATTACAATCTGACTTGGTGTAACTGGAATGTATCTGTTGCTTAAGCTGACATTTCCTGGTTATGCAATTTTATTTCATACTGATCATTTTTGTAAATAATTATGTCTTTATATAGCTCAGTGTACTCTTTATTACGAATGTCTCTTTCAGATGGCTCTGGAATACTTTCTTTCCCAGGTTTTGATGGTGTTCATCTATCAACAATGCTAAAGAAAAGAAGCAGCAGCCTGTATGCTTGTATATTCTAGTCTTTATTGCCATATTTTCCATTTCTAAACAGACTTGACAAAGCTTATCCCAGATAGCAGACAACTGTATGTATTCAAACAATGTGTTGGTCAAAATGCAATATAAATGCACACGCACACACACACACACACACATTCATTAAAGTAGAACTTTAGTTAATAAGGTATAATGAAGGGAAGGAATTATCTGCCAGAATATGTGTGAGAAGTATTATAAAAAACTCAGCATCATACATCATACTGACTATAATGGGGATTTGAAAAGCAGTAAAGGTTAAGGGAATATTAACACACAAGATTATGCTGTTCCAAGGCATCTCTGATCCTCAGGGGATTTTAGAAAACCCAGAAGGTCTATCTAGATTACATAAAAAATGGGAAGCTTAGAATTCAATGTGTAATTTTCTCCATAGGTATGTAGGGTATTATATCAATTTTTTTCTGTTTGGATATTCAGCCATGCGATTATGTCAGTCACTGATGGAATTACCCCAAGAAAACAAGATTATTAAATCTCCATTTGAAATTCTGCAAAACTATTAAAAGTGCAGGTTTGGGAAATCTTGGCCAAGACAACAATTCCTCCAAGACAGCTAGGATGACTTTCCAAGGGATCTACATTAATGCTTAGCCCCAGAAGCAACGGTACCTGTGTGTATGTACTATGCTACACCTGGGAATAAATGCAATCCACCCATAGTCCAATATGAACAGAACAACTCAGACAACTCAGGCTTGATCAGATCTCTCAGGCACTGTTTGGATGCATTGCTTTGTCCTTTGTGAGGACAGTGCTTACATTTGAACCTTTTCAAAGCGTTTGCTGCTGTTCAGGAAATGGCGACACACAGCTGGCTCTGCTCAGGGGACAGGGGAAGCGGCTGTCTTTGCTATCACCTTCTTCATGCAGCTTGTTCTTGAGTGACACCTTAGGAGCAGGCCCATTGGACTGGAGACTAATTATATGACTGAATACTTCTCAGGAGGACATTACAGAATGACGGTGAGATCCAAAGGATGTAGGCATGTGAAACAAATAGGTAGATTACAGGTGCCCAAAGCTGCAGTCAAACAAGAGTCCCTCAGAGGCTGCCTAATTCTGGAGGTACTTGGGAGGACCTTCCCCTTCCAGCCTTAGAGTCTGGCAGGCACTTGAAATTTGTGCATGTCCTGACCTTCCCTTACCTGAGCAGTTCAGTGCCTCCCTCCTGCTCAAGTCTCACCAGGGAGTCTGCTGCCCCACAGCAGCCAAATCTTGCAGTTATGTATTGCCTGAAAAAGCTTCATACACTGACAATCTCATCGTCACAAAATATATAGGGACACAGAACAGAAGGCGGCAACACTGACCACCACGTCCAGTCCTCCACCACCAGAGACAACCAGAACATGAGCAGCAATTCAGGGCATAAAGGACTCAAGTCATAAAAGCTTTCCCATTGCTGATAAATGTGCCACAGGTGGGGAAGAGAAAGCATTCCAGGTCACGCCAATGAGCTTCATACCTGCAACAAGAAGGACCATCACTTAACATGAAATTCTTGGGCAATTCGGATGGTTGCTCCTTCCAGGTCTGCCTTTCTCACTGGCCACTCTGTCCCAGTGGTCACTACAGGCTCAGGAAGCCTAACTCCCTACTAACACCCCGGTGTGCAAGGCAGCTCCTACTGCACAGGCATAATTGTCTGCTTCAGATCTCATTTCCGAGGACCAGACTCACCCAGCCTTGTCACTGTCACAGCTCAGCTCAGCACTGGACTTGTCACGCAGGACTCGTCGTTCAGAGCAGTGATAGCAGGCTGCAAATGTAAAGCTGCGTGCTAGTGGCTGAACAGCACGACATAGAGTCCAACCGCTCAACAGAAATACCAGTCATCCCTATCAAATTAATCAAGGAAAATTTCCTTTCTGATCTCAAATTTGGTGATTAGTTTAACCTTGAGCATGTGAGTAAAACACACCAAGGTGGCACTAAAAGGGTTTAAGATCTCAAATCCATCAGCTTGTCCTAACTCAACCTTACTCAGCTATCGCTGAGGCCTCCCCAGTGCTGCAGGGAGGGCAGTGAAGAATTGGAAATCAAAGTTATACATCTTTGGGGGTGGAAAGGGTGAAAGAGGCAGAATAGCCCTTTCCTTTACAAACTTCGCCAATGACCAGGAGAAATTCTGAAATACGGGATTACTACAACAGAAATAAAATGCAAATAAATGTGAACACACAACAATCTAGTTTCAGTTCATCCTTTTTGGAATACTAAAGGACTTAACATTTCTCATTCTGGGATCAACCTTTTCCCTAAACTTTTCATCCTCAGTATAAACAACGCATATTCCTTGTTCCCTATCTTATTTAGAATACCTTTATTCTTCAGATGCTTATACACCATCTTCTAATTTCCTATTTAAATTAACCATGACTATTTTATAACTGTTCAACCTTGTACAATGACTTAAATTTCCTCTCCCAATATATTTATGGAGTCACGACTTTCACTCTCACCCAGTTTTTCTTGCTTTCTTTCCAAGCCTTGTTGAGAAAGAGAACTGAAGAGAGCAAAACTCACAGCGCCAAGGAAAGCAAAAGCAGAACCACAAAATTGTGGCCCTGTGATAGGAACATTCTCTTGGGAGCAGGTGAGTGAGAACCTGGGCTGCAGGACCTTGATGTTCAGGTCTCCCAGGACTGCTTTTGCATTTTACAATAAACAGAGAACAAATAAAATGCCTGTACCTACGCAGCTATTCTTCCAAGTGATTAAGCCTGAGCTCTGGGTTCAAACTACAAGTTTGCATGGTGACCTTACACACTGTCTAAGCCCATCCAGGTAGCAGGTGGCACTCTACTGCTATTTCCACATAGTTTTAGCTCAACAAGTAGCAGAGCAGAGCAGTTTTTTGCTTGACTGAGTTCAATGTGAAAAAAACTTGATTGGCAGATTCTTGTGCTTAGGACCCAAGTTCCAGGTACTTGACCTATCATTACACCTACAGCAATAAATTAAACATGCCCGGAATGGTTTTCCAGCATTTAAGGTAGAGTGAACAGAACAATTCACGTATTGATATTTTCAAACTTTTTAAATCTCCGGAGTGCATGTATGCAAACTACCTAGCTGAGATGTTCCCATGCATGTTGATTCTTTAACCATGTCTGGGGCTTACACACAGTAAGACCAGACATTAGTGATGTGCCCCAGGTATTGGCATCACGGCCAATGCTGTTTAACCTCTTCATTAACAACCTGGAAGACAGCAGTAGCGCAACTTCTGTGAGTTTACAGACAATACAACACTGGGGGGAGTGGTCGATTGTCCTGGTTTCGGCTGGGACAGAGTTAATTTTCTTCATAGTAGTTGGTATAGTGCTATGTTTTGGCTTTAGTATGAGAATAATGTTGATGACACACTGATGTTTTAGTTGTCGCTAAGTAGTGTTTACACTGGTCAAGCACTTTTCAGCTTCCCATGTTCTGCCAGGTGCACAAGAAGCTGGGAGGGAGCACAGCCAGGACAGCTAACCCAACTGGCCAATGGCGTATTCCATACCATATGACGTCATGCTCAGTATATAAAGCTGGGGGAAGAAGGAGGAAGGGGGGACGTTCGGAGTGATGGTGTTTGTCTTCCCAAGTAACTGTTACGCGTGACGGAGCCCTGCTTTCCTGGAGATGGCTGAACACCTGCCTGCCGATGGGAAGCAGCRAATGAATTCCTTGTTTTGCTTTGCTTGCGTGCGTGGCTTTTGCTTTACCTATTAAACTGTCTTCGTCTCAACCCACGAGTTTTCTCACTTTTACCCTTCTGATTCTCTCCCCCATCCCACCGGCAGGGAGTGAGTGAGCGGCTGTGTGGTGCTTAGTTGCTGGCTGGTGTTAAACGACGACATCTATACACCAGAGGTTTGTGCCGCCATTCAGAGAGACCTCGACATGGCAAAGAGGAACCCCATCAAGTGCAAAGGGAAATACCACCAATACCAACCTGGGGAGGAATAACCACAGGTACCAGCGCACAACTGATCAGCTAGCTGAAAAGAAGCTTGGCAGAAAAGGCCCTGGCAGTGCTGGTGGACACCAATTTGTATGCAAGCAACACAGCCTTGCAGCAAACAAGGCCAACAGCCTCTTGAGCTGCATTAGGAGGAGTGTTGCCAGCAGGTTGAGGGAGGTTATTTTCCACTTTGCTCAGCACTGGTGAGACATCTGGAGTTCTGGGTCCAGTTCTGGGCTTCCCAGTACAAGAGAGACATGGACATAGTAGAGTGAGTCTAGCAAACTGCCATGAAGATGATAAACAGATCAGAACATCTGACCTACAAAGAGAGACCGAGCTGGGACTCTTCAGCCTGGAGAAAAGAAAGTTCAGGAAGATCCTATCAATGTGCATAAATACCTGATGGGGCAAGGGTGGAAGTAGAGAAGACTGAGCCAGAGTCTTCTCCGTGGTGCCCAAGGAAAGGACAAGAGGAAATTGGCAGAAAGTGAAATACAGGAAACTCCATTTACACACAATGAGGAAAAAAACCCAAACAAACCTACAAGGGCTATCAAACACTGGAACAGGTTATCCTGAGAGGCTGTAGAGCCTCCGTCCTTGGAGATATTCAAAACCCAACTAGACACACTCCTTAGCAACATGCTTTAGCTGACCCTGCTCTGTGCAATGTGGTTGGAACAGTAGTGTCTCCAGAGGTCCCTTCCAACCTCAGCAATTCATAGAAATCATAGAATCATTAAGGTTGGAAAAGACCTCTAAGATCAAGTCCAACCGTCAACCCAACACCACCATGTCCACTAAACCATGTCCCTAAGCGCCTCATCCACACGTCTTTTAAATACTTCCAGGGATGGTGACTCCACCACTTCCCTGGGCAGCCTGTTCCAATGTTTAACCACTCTTTCAGTGAAGAAGTTTTTCCTAAGGTCCAATCTAAACCTCCCCGGCGCAACTTGAGGCCATTTCCTCTCGTCCTATCGCTAGTTGCTTGGGAGAAGAGACCAACACTCACTCCAACCTCCTTTCAGGTAGTTGTAGAGAGCGATAAGGTCTCCCCTCAGCCTCCTCTTCTCCAGGCTAAACAGTCCCAGTTCCCTCAGCTGCTCCTCATAAGACTTGCTCTCCAGACCCTTCACCAGCTTCGTTGCCCTCCTCTGGACACACTCCAGCACCTCAATGTCCTTCTTGTAGTGAGGGGCCCAAAACKGAACACAGTATTCRAGGTGSRGCCTCACCAGYRCCGAGTACAGGGGCACRATCACYTCCCTACTCCTGCTGGCCACAC
Organism: Phoebastria nigripes; assembly: GCA_035582835.1. NCBI lineage: Eukaryota > Metazoa > Chordata > Aves > Procellariiformes > Diomedeidae > Phoebastria > Phoebastria nigripes. The sequence goes on along the minus strand of JAYKAV010002925.1, from coordinate 616,937 downwards.
TATTTCTGATACAGRCCAGGATGCCGTTGGCCTTCTTGGCCACCTGGGCACACTGCCGGCTCATATTCAGCYGGCTGTCAACCAGCACCCCCAGGTCCTTTTGACAGGCAGCTTTCCAGCCACTCTTCCCCCAGCCTGTAGCATTGCATGGGGTTGTTGTGGCCAAAGTGCAGGACCCGGCACTTGGCCTTGTTGAACCTCATGCAGTTGGCCTCAGCCCATCGATCCAGCCTGTCCAGGTCCCTCTGCAGAGCCTTCCTACCCTCGAGCAGATCAACACTCCCGCCCAGCTTGGTGTCGTCTGCAAACTTACTGAGGGAGCACTCAATCCCCTCGTCCAGATCGTTGATAAAGATATTGAACGAGACCAGCCCCAAAACGGAGCCCTGGGGGACACCGCTCGTGACCGGCTGCCAACTGGATTCTATGCTTCTGCAGTTGTGGACAACTTTTCACAGGAAAACTGACACCAGCACCACTACTCAGACCTTGATATCCTATGAAGTTGAAAGCCCGTCTAAAATGTTTTGCACTTTGTATGAAACAGTAACAATCAGGGCACCATTTCATCTTTTGTGGAACTAAATTTCCCACTTGAGTCTGGATCCAGTAACTGTTACAGCAGCTATGCCTACAAACCTTTCACTGGGGACCCACATCTCCATTACGTCAGTGAACCCTACCTGTGGTTGAATCGCGCCTTTAATTTCAAGAAAGAGAAGAAAACGTGGGTCTCTTGCATCCATGACAATGATTATAATACCTTATATTTGGAAATAACGGAGGAATGAGACAGCTTCTCTCAGACTTAGGATGAAGCTAGCAGCTTCTTGCTTTCCTCAGATGGACTTACCCACCTAACAAGTATAGGAAGAAGACCGTAAGCTACACCAACATTTTGAGCAAAGCTCAACCTGGTGGACAGACTCTCACCAATGCTTCTCCAGCTTGTAGGTTTGATCTGGTAAGCAGAATTGTCAGTCGAATTCCTAAAAAGCCAAAGGGTTTAATGTACCTGTAAAGTTAACATTAGATGAGCTGGAATTCCGAGAATTTCAGGAGGTGCTCAAAAACAAATGTGGCAGTTTATTAAATTCTGGGTTTAGTTTATTAAATCTAGACCCAAGAGATGTAGGTCAGGTGCCCATCTTTTAAAATGGAGTRATGAAGATCATCAAGTTTATGACTGTGTATCAAAGATGGTGGAAATGTAAAGATTTTATGAAAAGATTTACTTAGTAACAACAAAACTTTTAGAAACCAAGTCCTAGTCAGACTGAGCAGAATTAAATGTGCATTGAAACGTGCAGATCATTATTTGACAAGTCATTTGGTGTATTAAATTATCTTGCTGGAATAACAGGTGAGGAAACACAGTTTTTAGTCTTGTTCATTTACTTTGTTTACTTCCATGGAAGTTGGCTCCTGGAAGAAGTTTACAAAATTGATTGATACATTTGACAGAATTGCCCTTTCCACCAGCACTGTGTGCACAGACTGTAACTCCAGATGGAACAGAACAATCAGATATTAACGTAATTTTTCCCGTTTTTTTTCCTTTACAAATTAGCATTATAGCGATCTCTGTTCTGAAAGTCTCTATAAGCACGTTTTGCATCTGTTTTACTGTGCGGGATTCTTCCAAAAGGTTCCAGATCATTGAAGCAGGCATCAAAAACTTCATCCACAGCTTTTTCTGCCGTTTCTTTGCTAACTTTTCTAACAGCCAGAATGGAACGAATTGCTCTGTCTCGTACACAAGTCTAAAGTGGGAATTAGATAAAGAAAAATCTGTCATTATTAGTATAAATATTTTTTTTCCAGATTTTGTCAAGTATTAACTCCTACTACACATGCAATAATTTTGTATCACAGAAGAGTCAAACAATGCCTGTAATAAGCATTAAAGTACATTTTTGTTCCATCCTGTGTTAACTATGTGTTTTAGTTTTCCATGTGCAAATAAACCATCAGATAAATAAAAGACATTCCTTAGAACAGGAATTAAAATACAATTTGGCATTTGTTGTAGGTATCAAGTATTTGTACAATTTGACTTGGACACAAGAGAAAACATGTCAGAAAGAAACATACATAAATATCAGTTAGTACTTTTCCAATTGAAATGCTATAAAACATAAATGAATGACTCCTCTACTGGCCTTCACTTTGATACCTCTCTTTATGGCAACTTTTGCTTACACAGTTTGTCTACTAAAAGATAAAAAAAAAGATGTAAACATCCCCAGCTACAAGCTAACTGCCACTCTAACATGAGCAACTACTTGGGACTCAACCCATAGACTTCATTACTATTAAAAAAAAATTAATTCCTGTAAGACTTACCACACGTTGTTATTTAGAACCCTTGTCATTCTCTTTCCTCCAGTTTAAGACTTTTTAGTTTTACCCACTTATAGTGGGTAAGGTATTCCCACTACATTTCCTGCAAACACTGTTTTTTGTTTGGTTCTTATTAACCACCCATTGTCAGTGGTAATGCTCTACGATATGACTAAGTATTCAGGAATTTCACTCCAACAAAAATAACAAGGTGGAAAAAAAATGTATCATGAATCATTAAAGGTTATTAAAGGTTAATTAAGAGAAAGCAGCAAGTCCATGGCATCTCCTTCTTTCTCTGATGTTTTCAGCTATGAAAGTGTAGAAGGCCGAGATCAAGTAGGTAAAGATGGCTCATAACAAATCGGTAGACTAACATCTACAATCTTTACCTGATGGTGTCCTTTTAATCCAAATTTAAACCTGGCTATTTCATTCATCAGTGTACAGTCTCCACTGAGATTAGCRGCTCGAATCTATTGAGAAAAAAAAGCTACACGATCAGAGAAACACATGGAAATACAAAGTCAAAAAAGCTGTAACAAATTTTTTTCTTCAATATCTTTCTGGTGACTGCTGGTAGAGAATATTCCCAGGGCCACTTCTACTTATTAAGTACATATTACCCTTTATATCCACCCTCTCAGCCTCAGTGAACTGCAAAGTATTACTACAGAACCTGTAAGTTTCTCCAGGGACCAAGTCTCACATATTCCCAAAGCTTAAATGAATGAACAGAAGAGATCATATGTATATGTATGTGTGTGTATACATATATACACACACACACACAGAGCTAAAAGAACATGGAAAGCAATATTCTCCCCAATCTATATCAGAAGCTGATACAAGAGTCAGGAAGAAAGGCAGACACCTTTCAAAGACTACAGCTGCAATACCCAGAAAGGCAGTAACCCACCTGCTTTAGGGAAAGCCACATTTAAATGATTATGTTTTAGCTTGTTAACTGTCTTGTCCTGTGCACTGGAATTTCTTTTGTCTGCCAACTGTTCCACACCTTACCCCCCCAGTTAGAAAATATAACTAAAACTAGATTTCCTACAATTAAGTACAAGAGTGAGAATAAATGCACGGAAAATATGAAATGTAAGAATTAAAAAGCTGGCAATAAAAACTGTAAACACCATATAATAAAATAAGTATCAAAAGACCTGAAGCAAACAAATAATCTCAATAAGAACAAGGACAAGCACAATCTTGTTGTATATATGTTCTCTAGTTTTATGTTTGAGGCTTACATGCTTTATTCTGCACTGTGTAAATGCTTAGACAAAAAAAAAAAAAGATGATAGTTAATAATTCTGAATTATTGTATTGGGTTTACGTGGCAAGATGTTCGCAGCAGGGGGCCTGCTGGGGTGGCTTCTGTGAGACAAGACAAAGGGCTGCCCCACGTCGGACAGAGCCAGTTTCAGCTGGCTCTAAAACAGACCAGCCACTGGTCAAAGCTGAGCCCATCAGCAGTGCCAGTGGTACCTCTGTGTTGACATATTTAAGAAAGCATAAAAAACACTACATGGCAGCTGTGAGAGGGAGGAGTGAGAAAAACGTGAAAGAAACAGCCCCACAGACACCAAGATCAGTGAAGAAGGAGGGGGGGGAGCTGCTGCAGGCACCAGAGCAGAGATTCCCCTGCCACCTGTGGAGAAGATCATGGTGACACAGGTTGTCTCCCTGCAGACTGTGAAGGAACACAGCGGAGCAGATATCCACACTGCAGTCCGAGGAAGATGCCATGCCAGAGCAGACGGACATGCCCTGAAAGAAATTGCAGCCCAGGGAGAGCCCATGCAAGAGCAGGTTTTCTTGCAGGAGCTGTGGCCTGTGGGGGATTGACGCTGGAGCAGTCCATTCCAGAAAGTCTGTACACTGTGGAAAGGACCCAAGCTGGAGCAGGTCTTGAAGAACAACAGCCCACGGGAGAGGCCCACGTTGGAGCAGTTCATGAAGGACTGCATCCCATGGGAGGGACCTCACACTGGAGCAGGGGAAAAGCATGAGGAGGAAGGAGCAGCAGAGACGAAGTGTTACGAACTGACCGCAGCCCCCATTCCCCATCCCCCTGTGCCGCTTTGGGGGGAAGGAGATAGAAGAGTCAGGATTGAAGGAGTGAAGTTGAGCCTGGGAAGATGAGGAGGTGGGGGGGAAGGTATTTTTAGTTTTATTTCTCACCATCCTACTCTGTCATTAATAGGTAATAAATTAAATTAATCTTCCCCAAGTCGAGTGTATTTTGACCATGACAGTAACCGGTGAGTGACCTTCATGTCCTTATTTTGATCCACAAGCTTTTTAATCTTATTTTCCTCCCCTGTCCTACTAAGGAGGGGGAGTCGGAGAATAGCTTGGTGGGTGCCTGGCAGCCAGCCAAGGTCAATCCCCCACAGTTATACCGAATGGCTTTACTGAAACCACATAAGGTTACTTCATTAAGTTTTATCTATAAGAAGATAAATTTGTGACTGTGACTCTCTTCCACAGCAAATATGAATTCAATTAATGAATTAATTATAATTTTTATGAAATCTGATTTGTTCTGTACCAAACTCATCATTTTGGTTCTCTCACATACTGTTTACAGGTGAAACCTGTGCACATCTTAAGTCTGGAATCAAATATGTTCTCATTAAAAACAAACAAACAAAAAAACCAGCAACCAAAAAAAAAAAGCCACTATAACATTTTTATATCATTTCATATATTTTTAAAAACCAGTTAAAAAGCCACCGAATTCACACAGTCACAAGAATGTATTTTCATAATATTAATCATAAGGGTAAGTTTTTCTGTGGTCAAATGATACGGATTACGTCAGAAATCAACTAAAAGCATGTGAATACGCACGAGTCACGTACACAAGAGGCATCTTTACTAGCCTGTGCTCAGTTTAATTTCACCTCCTAATGCATCAATCTTTAAGGCCTTTCAAGCAGCAAATTCCTATGTCCTCTGAAATGGACATGGAGTCATAACTAAAGTGTACTATTAGCAACATCACGATTAATCAAAAAATGTATGTCACAGGAAAAGACAAGTTTGTTGTTAACCAAAAAAATCTAAACAAAAATAAGATTACCACACTACTGTGATAACTACCCAACATACAAAGATTTGCAGGGGAGAAAAAGAACCGTATAAGCATTTGATTAATGCATGAATGTGTTTTCATCTCTAACTACTCTCATTTGTTAATAACCACTTCTTGTTACCGTTACACTCACAGTGATCACATTCTACTTAGTATGCCACTGACTTAATAAGATTTGTGAAAACTAAATATTTATTTTCTGAATGAAACTGTTTAGGTTGACTTGACAGAAAAGACAAAATGTATTAACAGGATTAAACCAAATGAAGTCTGTGTAACAGCATGCCTATTTAAACATGAAGCATCCCTAATAACCAGGTGTAATTAATATAATGACAACATTAGAAGCATTTTAACTTACCTCTGAACATGCTAAGTGTTTGACATTTTTAAACCAGTCAACATGTGCACGGCAGTGATCAAAAGCATGAATCAATTCATGTGTGACCACCCGGTTCATATGGGATTGGTGGCGAATGTTGTTCTGACACAGAACAATCTGTAGAAGAAAAGATACAGGTAGTCATTTCACCAAGTTTCAACATCTCCCTTACTTCTCAGAGACCCAGCACACATCACCTACAGCATTTAGACTCTTTAGATCAGTGTTTTTCAACATTAACAGCCTCATAATTCTGCAGTGTACTAGTTCCAATACCATGGAACATCTTTCATTTATCTTATTTTCATGACTAACTCAGGTATCAGCATTAGTAGATTTACTCCTAGTAACAAAACACGAAAAAAAATTGTAGTCCTTTGAAAGAGGACAATGTCCACTGCCTACCTGAGATGTGGCAGAATCAAAACCTCCACTGACACAGCCATCACAGTTTTCACAAGAAAAGTGCCGGTCATTGAAGACAGTGCTGAAAGGCCCAAACAAAGTTATAGGGAAGAATTTGAAAAAGACCAGTAACTCCATATAATAGTGATGTTACTACAACAGAACAAGAGGAATTAGTTTACATACCAGCCAGATTGCTTCATAGCCTCAAGAAGAAGTTGAGCATACGGATCTAGAAAAACATTGCTGCAATCAATTTCTCTAGAAAAAAGTTTTGGAARTCATCTATAATCAAAATATAAAGACAGTCAAGAAAAAAAAAAAAGGAAGAGCACTACATATGCAAATTCATACTTTGCAGTATTTAACCCTAATGCAATGCAACTGACATCTGTTACAGCTCAGGCTACGTAAAGTGATATAGAATCATGACATATACAAAGTTATTCAGGAATGAAGTCACTTCTGACATTATTTCATCAGTAGTGGACACAGAGCGGCCTGTAGTGACCATTGTTTTCAGTAACATCCACAGTCAACATTACATAGTGAAAAGGGCACAAATGAACCAGGAATGGACAAATCCTCTCAAATTTTCAAGAGAAAGAAGTAGAGAAGGGCCTTCTGATAGGGATAAAAGCACACAGCCACTTTTGAAATTGTATTTTCTTTGCCTTAACCAAAATCAGCGTGTTCATCAACCAGCAGCCCCATCCCGCCAACTGCTCGGGCCCCGTCCAGCCGCCCCGGGGCGGACAGCGGCAGCGGAAGGAGAGCAGCTCCCGCCCCGAGACCCCGCGGCCCAAGGTCACCACCGCAAGCCGCGGCAGGCCGTACCAGTGGGGGACACGGACGTCCCCGGTTCCACCCGGGGCGCCCTCCGCTGCGCCAGGGCTGGGCCCGGGCCCGCCGGGGGACGGGGAAGCGCTTACTCGTGTCCAGGGTCATCCTCAGCATCAGCTGGCACCTGTTGTGGAAGGTGAAGAGGCTGCGGACCAAGAAGCTCTGCGGCTTCTTGTTCCGGTCCGGGAAGAGACGGTAGCCGAAGTCGTCATCCTCCTCCTCCTCCTCCGCCGCCGCCGCCTTCTCCTCGGCCGCTGGCGACGAGGCCGCCTCCCCTTGCTCCATGGCCGACCCCTGCCCCTCCCCGCGCCTGCCAGCCACCGTCCCCGGCGGCGGCGGGGCAAAGGGCAAAAGGCACGGCAGCGCCAATCGCCGGGCCAGCTCCCCGCCACGTGAGGCGGAGGGGGCGTGGCCAGCCAGCGCGGAGGGCCGCGGACCGCGGGCCGTGAGACGAAGCGCGGCGGAGGGCGGGCGCATGCGCTGTTTGCCCCTGCCGCTCCCACTGCCCCTGCCCCTGCCGCCGCGGGGCCGCCGGGGAGCGGGGCCCCTCCCGCTGCGGTGCCGCGGGGCCGCACTGCATTCTGGGAGGAGGCTCGGCCGCGCGGGGAGGGCGTCCGGCGGCGGCGGCGGCGGCAGAAAGAGGCGGGACCCGGCGCAGGTGAGACCGGGACGGGACGGGGTGTGTGGTGTCTGGCCCGGCCCGGCCCGCGGTGCAGCCGGCCCGGTGCCGCCTCCCCGTGGCCCACAGGCGGTCTGGCCGCGCGGGGCGGGGAGGCGAGGGGGAGCCCACCCTGAAGGGCCTCGTTGGTAACTCCGAGGCGGCGGAGAGGCGGGTGTCGAAACTTAAATGGGCTGGCTTTGCCTCGGGGGCCTCTTCGGCCTGAGTCTGGGCGACCTGCGGCGCGGCCTCGGGGCCGGCGTGGGGCTCGCTGCCGGGGCGGGCCTGCGGTGCCGCTGGGTGCTGGCCTGCTCCGCTGGCTGTGGGTCAGGCCTCTGGGGTAATGCGGCTGCTCCCCCGTGGAGGGGCTGGGACAAGGCAGCCCTCAGGTGTTGGGTGAGGCAAAGGAAGGCCCCAGCGTTGAGGGTCAAATAAAACTGCCTTAAAGGRTGTGAGAACTGTCCCGCAAAGGAGTCCGCTGTCAGCCCGTGGACTAAGGTCGTTGCTAAGCTGTACGCAGGCTAGTGGGTAACAGGAGCGGCCTTACGTTACACGCTTGTGCAAGGTGCTTTAGAGTGCCAGAAAACAAACAGCTAGATTTAATATTAGCTTTTCACGTGTATAAGAATAGTATTTTAATCAGTGATAACAAGAAGGAGAGTTCAACAGATCACAGTGTAGTTTCTTGCATGTCTTGAAGCATCCTGTTCTAGCTACCATTGGCCAGGGTGTACTAGGCTGTATGGAATATTTGGTGTGGCCATGCCCAGGTTTCGTGAAATAACTGGCTGAATATTGCAGAGACAGTTCAGTATTGGGGCAATAGTTGTAGGTGGGRAAAAAACCATAAAAAACACCTGAATTGGAAATACGATGAAAAATACCCATTTTTTTGGCTTGACCTAAAGTGTCTTTCCAATTAGTTTCAAATAGACCAAATATTTAGAAGATTTGAGGCAAAATACATTGCTAAGGGTAAGGACGTTACCACCTATGTATAGGAGGTAACTAGGGAGAAGCACAACTGGTGCATCAGGGCATCTACGCAGCTGCTTACTCCTGAGGATGAAAAAACACTTCTGCTTTGGTAGCATTAGTTCACTAGTAATCATGCAGTGTGTTTTTTCCATCTTTTATGAGACTCTTGTCCATAATTATGGACAGCATGTTGTATTGCAGAAGTCATTAGCTTCGTTTGGCCCATAATTTTTTATATTTCTATGCTATTAGGTTATTGGCTTACTGGATGTTAAAAATAAATAACAAATCTAGTCCTTTTCTCCCTTAAAAATTTTGTGTGTACTATTTCTATAAATAGCTTATTTATCCTTATGTGAGGATTGTAACTGGATGAAGTCCAGAGGTTATAGTTATCAACCAGTCATAGCTTTCTTTGTCTAAGTTTGTATTTAGTTCATCATGAATTACTTAATCATGATTGTTTTCAAAACATGTTTGCTTCATCCTTTCAGCTTTTTGTGCTATGGACTGTACAAATGTGGGTTTTTTTTCTGAATTGTAACCAAGAATTTTTTTAAGGTTACATTTTACTCATGACTTGATATTTCTGTGATAATAATTTTAGTGTCTTAAGTGAAAGACATTTTAAGACAACAAAATTTATAAAGATTATTAAGTATTAATAATTATTAAACACTACTTTAGGGATTTGGAGGGCTACAGGTGTGTACAAAGAGCACATTCAAAGAATATTCTGGGCTTGCAATTCACTAGACTTCATAATAAAACACCTCATGTGTTTACTTGTTCCTGTGCTAAAAACGTGTGCCTATTTAAGCATGTGTACTTGTAGGGGCCGAAAGTGCTTTTGGGGTTTGGTTTGTCAGATGTCTTGTTTCTGTTCAGAAACAAGGCAGCATGTATATCTCAATTGGTTTTTTTAGGTAAAACTTAAATGTTAACATGTTAAAGTTTTCTACATTTTGTCCTCTGGGAAACGCTGCAGAAATTGCTTTAAACTAAGATCACCTTGTTATCACTTTCAGGATTTTCATTGACTTGTTGGGCCCTTTATCTTAGGCTTGGTTAGGAAAGCATGACTTGTTGTTTGTTATGATATACTTTGTTTTATCTGAATAACATGGCCTCCTTTCATTTTTTCAAAGACATTTAAATTGTGTTTCTTTTTAGTCTGTTAGTATTTAATGTTACTACTATGCTATCGGGAAGCCTGTCTTGCATGTAAGTCAGACTTCTTCATTTTGAAGTAGCTAGCTTCCTTCAGTATGTACTTTCAAGTTCTCTTTGGAAAGTTTTTTCCTTGAAATTTGGCAGATTACAATGAGTGCACCAAATAAAGCTCTAGAACTACAGCTGCAAATGAAGCAAAATGCTGAAGAGCTGCAGGATTTTATGAGAGAATTGGAGAGCTGGGAAAAAGATATTAAAGAAGTGGATTCTGAACTAAGGAAACAGAGTGGTGTCCCAGAAGAGGTAAAAATCACAAGTCCAGTGTCAATGTTAACTCAGCTATTCATTATGTGATAGTGTTTATAATAATTGCTTTTTGCTTCAGCAAAATTACATGTGTTGACTTAAAATATCTGAATAGAAGGTGTGAGCTAACCCAGCTGACTTGTTCCTCATCTGAAGTAGACCAAAGATTCCTCTGTAAACTGTTCCACCAACAGAGCTGTGGGGCAGTAGCATCTGGAGGTGATGTGGCTAGTAAATTTTTAATTAGTTCCAGGTAGATCTAGGAGAGTATTTCTGTCTGCAGTATCAGTATTACTTATTTATTGCTGACTTTTAATGTATTGATGTTATTCTTCAGTGATACTCTGCAGAGAGTTGTCTTCTAAAACTTAACTTTCTATCATACACGTAATATTTGCTATTATTATGTATTGAAAGATTTTTACTTGCTGTCCTTAGTGGTTTTGTAGAGTTCCTGAGAACAGCTTGCTGGATGGATTTCTAAAATAAAACTAGCCAGTAGATAGATAGATATGGGTACTATAGATTATTCAATACAAGTGACTTCACACATCTGTTTTATAATAAATTACTTATTTCAATTTAGAATTTGCCACCAATTCGAAACAAGGCTTTTAAGAAAAAGAAGAAAAGCAAAAGTAAAGTCCCTTCAAAGATAACCACTGAGGAAAACAAGAAAAACAAGATCAAGTCTTATGATTATGAAGCATGGGGAAAACTTGATGTGGTGAGTCAGAATATTTGCTTGTTAACTGAGTCTTGTCCCCTGTTGCTTTTGTTTTAAATAAGATTTTGTTATAGTGCTGAGAGTTCAGTCCACAAGTCAGTATCTTACTGTGCTGGGTACTGTATGAATGTAGAAAGTAGCTTTCTCCCAAAAAGGTTATGTGTTTAAAATTTGGAATATTGAGAAATACTTGAGTTTTCTATTGACTGTGCTCTCATCCGGCAGACTGAATTTGACTTTAAGGAAGAAAAAATGGTTTAACAATAGRTCTATTAAAAGGTCATAATTCTAGTAGAATATAAGACTAAACACAGCTGGCAGTATTAGAGGATAGATCTCTCACTTTTGAAGTGTGGAATACTCCTTAGTGAAGAGGACTTAAGCAGTAGAGATTTTTTAAAAACACACTACTAATTCTCCTGAAGTCTTACTTGTATTATTTTGGATTGTTAAATTATAATGAAGGTAATAGTTTATTTTGTCTGATTTCAGGATAAAATACTTGAAGAACTTGATAAAGAAGATAGTACTCATGATTCTGTATCTCCAGAATCAGACTCTGAAGAAGATGGAATTCATATAGATGCAGAAAAGGCTCTTGCAGAAAAGGAAAAGGTTATAGCATTATAAATGTTTGTTATTTGCAAAGTAGCAATTTAGACATAGGAGCATTTGTAGTTTCTTTCAAAAGATTGTCCACTGAGACCACACTTCTGGGGGAAGAATTGCCTGTTTTGAATTTTTTATGTCTGTTTTACTGCCTGTTATTCCAAAATAGAAAATTCTCACTGCATTTCTGTTTCTTCTCATCACTGATTGCAGCAAAGCCTATCAGACTCTGCTTAATGTACACTTACAATGATTAATGTATTGGTGGTTTTTTGCTTTGAGAAGTTGGATTGCTGTATAGAATTGCCATATGGATCAAACTGGTGTTTACCTGAACACAAGGTCTGAATGCCCCAAACTAAATCCCTAAGAATTTAAGATTAGTCCCTTTACGAGGCCAGTACATCTGGGAATGATGGGTGAACTTCTGTGTCTTCCTTGCCTTGGTAATGGCAAGTTGGTACCAGTTCAGTTTTACCATATTTTGCAAGTAGAATACAGCAAGACCTATCTCATGCTTCATTGCCATGTGAGATAGATAGGCTAAGTTGTATAGCAGCTTCTGTGGTTCTGAGAAACTTCTTTGTTTACAAACAATCACCTAACACCATCTGTCAGTCCATACTTTTCTTCAGTAGAGTTTCTTAGGTTGGGGTTTTTTTTTTTTCTTATTGTCTGCATGGGTGACATCTGTGTTCTTTCCCTGCTGCTGTGGAAATTCCTTGATGTACAACCTGCAGCCTACACTGAGAAATTGAGATGTCTTTGACCATTATCATCTTGGCTGCGGTGAAGCAGTTGAGGGCACACGAGATAAAAGTTGTGTCCCAAAGGAGGCAGAAATGAGAATATTTACCTTGGAAAGCAAAGATGCCAAATCTAGTTACTAAAAACTTAAAAAAAACTTCAGTAATTCTCTGTGGCAATTTAAGCAGCTATGTAATGTGCTTGTTATAGGTTTCTGGAAATGACCTACAGATACTGAAAATCAGTATATAATAAAACCATGGTATTGCATAAATCACGAGAAATATTTAATATGGGATACTTAGAATATTTTAGTTAAAAGAAATGTTTCACAATAAAGCACTACTTCGTGAGAAATGTTAAACAAAAATGTTTGAGCGTTCTAGAATACAAACTTTGAATTTTTTCACCAAAAATTAGTAATATGTCTGTCAATGTCCAGTAATTTGCTAAAAAGACTTTTTTCTATTCACAGGGTAATAACTACTTCAAACAAGGGAACTTTGATGAAGCTATAAAATGCTACACTAGAGGGATGCATTCTGATCCATACAATCCAGTATTGCCCACAAACAGAGCATCGGCTTTTTATAGAATGAAAAAGTAAGACTCGTATTGTTAAATCTGTATTATTTTCTTCTTTGAAATGCTACCTTCAGATTTTTTGTCTGGTTTTAAGTCTTCATTGTATTATTTATCATGCTGTGATACAATCTGTGTAAGACTGCTGTTGCAACCTGCTTTGCAGTTTCAAAGTAAAATAGGAATCGCTAGGATAAGGAACCTGGTAGTCTCTCTCATCTGTTTTTTCCTCTGCTTTCATGCTAGAAGTTCATCATCTTCTGTGTTACAGTGTAAGACTTCAAAAAAAGGAGAAGGAGAAAGTTCACTATCTAATTTGCCTTTCAGATTCAGTGAGCTCTATTTCTAAGGCTTTAATTTGGTTTTGGGGAAGAAAGGGTCCAAGGGAGTTAGTTATTCTTTCTGTTGCAGTAGAGATTGTTGACCTCTGTTTTCCTTTCCCGTTTTGATGTATTCTGAATCGAGAGATGTTTAAATACTTGTTCTATGCCCCTTCTGAAGCATGTAAGATTTCAGCTTTAGAGAGAACCTGTAAAGCTTCAGAGGAAGCTAAATCGCTGAAGTTTTGGCTTTTGTTACCTAAATATGTCCAGACTAACTCATTCATACTTTTGATAGGTTTTCTGTTGCAGAATCTGACTGCAATTTAGCACTTGCTTTAGATAAAAATTACACAAAGGCTTATGCCAGAAGAGGAGCTGCTCGCTTTGCTTTGAAAAATCTTCAAGGTGCTAAAGAAGGTGGGTCTTTTTAAAATTCTTTCCTTAAAATACATACAAACTGTTCGTCTTTCTGCTTGATTAAAGCTTGTGTGATTTGCTTATTTGGTGTAGGAATTTAATTTTCATTTCCTGTAAACAAAGAAATGAAATACCATATTGCATATTCTTCTGGCAAGGTAAAATTCAAGTAGCAAGTCCAAATGATTGCTGTAGGTATTAGTAGTTCTAGAACAATTCAGCTTTGAATGTTTTAGAATAATGTGTTCCTTGCAATTTCTCAGGCTTCTTAGGTAGCTACAAAAAAGGGTTATCTCAAAAGAATGCTCTTACTTTATACTCTGGTTACTTGCCTGTAGTTCCTACCTGAAACATTGTTTTCTGATCTTCTGATAGATTATGAAAAAGTTTTAGAGCTGGATGCAAACAACTTCGAAGCAAAAAATGAACTGAAGAAAATTGATCAGGTAATAAGATTAATAGGCCCTGACATAAATTAATACATGCTGTTCAGTTTATACCTGTATCAACTTATATTTTTAACAAGAACTGAATTCAACAAAATCTCATGTGCTTTTTCTGGCATTTGAAGTTCACTGAGGTCAAAATCTGTAATTGAGTTTCTTCTGGATTAACTAGCATGTATGCAAACGTCAGTGTAATAGTGGATTGGCAGTCTAAGACTGGATGTGTGCACCAACTTCTGTGTTTTATTTTTTAAATCTTCCTCAGATGTTTTTTCTACCTCCTGTGGTTAATGGTTTTTTTTCAGTCATGCTTAGTATTTTGATACAAGGTAGCACTACATATGAGAGAACCTGTGTGTTTTCTTGGCTGTAAAGCTGAACTGCTGGCCTGCTTGTAGTCCCACTGATTGCTGTGGTCTGCCAAACCAGAAAGTAGGTTTAAGCATAGCAGAACATAATACTCTACCTCAAGTCTGATCCCTTTCATGACAGGGAGAGAATGTTGATTATGATGACCTTAGTAAATATAAGCTCACCTGTCATTACTGTGTGAATGTGCTTATACCTCTTCAACTGTAGTTTTGAAAGTGCTTGAAAAATTTATTTTCAGAATGAAGACCCCAAGTCTCCAGTAATTGAAGAAATAAATGATTTGTGAATTGGAATATATATAGACAGGTTCCATGGGTCATTTTACATTGTGCTTCAGAAGTTGCCTACCTTTTATTTACCAAGTAATATTCTGACTCGCAGTCCCTCATAGAAATACATTTTTGAGAACAGTTTAGAATGATCTCTTCAACACAGGCACTTCTGTTAAAACGCTCAGCTGATTTTTGCATCTTAAAAGTTTAGAATTTATCGTAATTTATGTTATGAAAATGGGTAAGTGGGAGAAATACTTAGTGAGGAAAAAAATTACATCTTTGCAGGCTTTGTCATCAAAAGGAAGTTCAGAACAGAAAGAGTTTGAAGATGCAGTCAGACCAGAATTAACAGACGAAGAGAAGAAGTGCATTGAAGACCAGCAGCTCAAGCAGAAGGCTATTACAGAAAAAGATCTGGTAAGTCACAGGTTCTGGTGGAACAGGAGAGAGCTAGCAAAGAAAAGTGTTGTGTTGTGCTATTAGCTATGCGAATGTGTAAATTAAACTTGATACTGTCTTGAACTTCATAAATACAATGTCCTTGATATAACCTTAATTGTTTCCCATTTTGGGCTTTATAGGGAGAGGAGGGGGACAGTGAGTGTTGTTTGGACTCTTCTGGCGGAATAATTATACAAGGTAGCTTTTACAGCCCAAATTGTATGTGATAAATTTCAAATATGTAGTAAGATAAGTAAAACTCAAACTGTATTTTACAAAGATCCCATTTCTCCAATATTATATGCATCTTGACCCCTGCTTGTCCAAGTAGAGTTGTGGACTATTTCTTGTGTTTCCAAACCTCTGATTACATGGTGAAAAGTAGTTATAAAAAGGAAAGGGAGTGCAGGCAGCAATGACAATAAAAGTGTATTTCTGGATACGTGGTCTTGACTCGCAGTTGGCTTATTGATTTCTCCCTCTCCCCACTGTTGCAATTAAGAAACAACATTATCAACTAAAATGTAATTTTCTTTCTGTTCTCTTACCTAGCTATTTAACTTCTGACTTTTTGTAAATATTCAGGTTTCCTATACTGGTTTTAGGAGGCGATTAGTAGGAAAAGAATGAAAGCATACATTAAGTAGGTAAAAGGAACAGAAGTTTGAAGAGGCCACAGAAAAGAAATTTCAGTCTAGTGCAATACTTTATTGGCAGCAGAGTTGACTCACTGTGGGCCTGGTCCTGGCAACATGGATCTTGTCAAGTCTGAACTGTGGCCTTCACTTTTTTGCCAGTGAGTAGAGTAGTAGCAGAGAAGGTAACACATGGCTTTATATTAGTACTGAGAAGCAAAAGATAATTTTAGTCTCTTGGAAACAAACAAAAAAAGTAATGTAATTTTGTTTTATGGAGCATTAATTAGAAAATAACAGCAACATTTGGGCCTAAGTAATATTTGAGGATAACAGTTTCATGGATGTAGCAGGATAAAGAAGGATTTGTGCAGTGCAGAAAGTCGTCTTGAAAGAGGAATTGTAGAGGTTCAGCTTGTGTTTAAATTCAGGAGGTACAGGGTGGCTTATTCTGCACATCGAGAGTAAAGAAAAATCACAAGTTATAGACTTACAAGTCTGCGCTTAAACTATGCGTGTAGCAAATTTTTTTTTTTTTTTAAATCCTTGAAGTACTAGAAAAAATTAAAGATACTTTTTGTGGTCTGCCTCCAAGCTTAGATATGAAGAAATGTGCCATAAATGTCTGCTGTGATGTGGGTGTTTTTTGTGATCCATCTTCTTGATATTGTGACCCTGTCTACTAAAAAGGATAAGAAAAACTCATTGCACAAGATCTTTCTCAATGCTATTTTTTTCTAACCTAAATATTACAGGGTAATGGTTATTTCAAAGAAGGGAAGTATGAGGCTGCAATAGAATGTTATACCCGTGGTATAGCAGCAGATGGCACCAATGCGCTTCTGCCAGCTAACAGAGCCATGGCCTATCTAAAGATTGAGAAGTAAGTAGGATTGCATGTGCTATACTGTTGCTTTCTGTGTTGTGAACTAGACAGAAGAATGATCCAGTAGATTTTTCACTCAAGCTCAGTTACTGTCACTCCTTCTATACTGAATTCTAGAAGGAATTAGAATAAATCTTATTGAAAACAGTAAGGGAGAGAAAACAACTCGGCATGTGTGATCTTACAATGCATTTTATAGGAAAGAAGTTCTGAGAGAATAAAATATCATCAGTATGAAGTTATAGTTTCTGAAGTTTGATTTTCATTCTTTCATGTGTGTAAAATTCTAGATATTCACCTTTCTCAAAGGACCCGCCCAGAGCTTTATGGCTTTTTTGACTATAAAACCCAGTCAGCTACTAAATGTTGCACTGTAAAAAGAAGTGGATTATAACTTCTGACTTCAAAGGGAATGGATAGGAGCTTTTTCTGGAAATTGTCATCTTTTAAAATATTTTTCTTTAACTCCACTAATGGAGACATATATGTGTAGTTAGTTTATTTTTCATTAAGCTTTATTCAAATAATCCAGTAACATTAGGAAATGCATGCTTTCTAGCAAATGAGAGGAATTCCATATGACCATTTTTGAAGTCTGAATTTTTTTTGACTCCCTGAAGGTATGGTAGTTTAAACCTTTTAAACTGGTAGCATGAGAAACAGCACTGAGCATTATGTTGGTCATCTTTTCTAACGTGACGTGGCTGGGTGTCTGTAGAGACAATACATTGATCTCAAATTATGAGATTGTAAAATAGGTTGCACAAGTAGTATTTCTGACACAACATTTGTAATTTAGTACTGAAGCCATAGAGGACATCGTAATGCAAATAATGTTCTCAGAGAATCAGAGGAAGTGATACTTTAATTGAGTGACCAAGCAAGAAAATCGATTCTGTATGATAAATCAGTATATCATAGGTCTTTACATTTCAAAGAGAACCCAAACATAAAATGCAACAGAAGCTTGGTATTCTTATAAACCTCTAGAACTGATAAGAACTGGGGAAAAAAAAAAAAAAAAATTACTGTTTCCATAAATTTAATGATAGATTTGAAGGAGAAGAGGAATGAATGAAAATACTTTAATATGCACATAGTGGAATCATGATCTAATATAGCTAAATATAACTGGGATGAGGAAATTTGATCTTACAACGAAGCAAATTACTTTAATGCAAGGATATACTGACTTCTTATTCTGAAATAGTTAAGGACAAGTCACAGAAATTCAGATGTAGAGAAGTTTATTCTCATATATGCTTGCTTCTCCTTTCTTGTGTATTTTTGTTTGTTTGTAAAGGTATTTCTGTTTTTCAGAAGTACAAAGCTATGATGCTGACTTTTATTTTAAGGCTATTTAATGTTTAAAGTGGACTCTGGTCTGACAGGCTTTAAGCATTTATTTTCACAGAGGAAGTGAATTTCTCTGTGATGATAAAGAGAGTCAGCAATGTGACATGAGATAGCAAAAGATTTGGCTGAAATTTCGAGGTGCTGAGAAATCATATTTTATATATTTACTTTTATTTTACGTTTTAGCTCAGTGTTGTGTATTTCTATGTATATAGGTAATTAAGGTCTGTCTTTATTTTAATTGTTTTGGGTAGCTCTGTCTTTTCAGTTGAAACTGCCTTTTTTGAAACTGATTATTAATTTTGTACTTCTCTTCTGCTGAGATATGAAGAGGCAGAAAATGACTGTACACAAGCTCTGGTCTTGGATGCCTCCTATTCTAAAGCCTTTGCCAGAAGAGGAGCTGCCAGACTTGCTCTTGGAAAGCTAAAAGAAGCTATGCAAGGTACGACTTTGAATTAGCCAAAGTGTGATAGGTAAGAGATGAGTATAAGGACATCCTGATTTTTTTATCTTCTAATAGCAATTAAATCAATTGCTGACTGATTGAGGTTATCAGTGCAGAAGTTAAGAATGGTGGCATTTTGTTGTGTTTCATTGAATATGTATAAAACTTTTTGTGTTGGTATCCATGTGATCAGAAGATAGTTTTGTGTGAAATTACAACTATTGTTGCTTACGATCAGTAGTAAGAAATAGTTTGAAAAATGTGCTTAAAACTAGGTCATGATATAAGCATTACGATGACTTACCTGCCTTGAATTATTTTAGAGCTGTGAAGGAAAAAGAAGGTTTAAAAATTTGCCAGGGGTACTTTGTAACTTGAAATGTCTACAGTTTTCGTATGTTGTTTTTCACTCAGATTTTGAAGCTGTTCTGAAGTTGGAACCTGGAAATAAACAAGCAATAAATGAACTCACTAAAATAAGGAATGTATGTATACTTGTGGTTGGTTTTTTTTTTTTTGTAAGCCTATAGTAATAGAATGTTTTCATTCTTTATTATGTAATTTTTAACATATCTTATAATTATTCCTCAGACTTTTGATCTTTTGGACAACTTACCATTTTTTTCAGGAATTAGCTGAGAAAGAACAGTGGACTCATCAAGAATATCCTGCAGTATTGATAAAAGAAACGGAAATAAAAAACATAGTGAAACTCATTGATAATCCATTACACCTGAAATCAACAGTAAGTTGCTTTTTGTGAGTTGCTTTCTATGATGATGGGAAAAGTAGAGCTTAAAGTTAAAATCCCCTTCTTGCTTATGTAGACTAACTCCCGATAGATACATCTTGCCTATGGAAAGCCCAAAATTTACAGATTTACTCTTTTGATATTTTTCAAGAACATAACTTCAGCACTTCCACTGTGTGTGTAACAGTAGCCATGGTGTAAGCATTCAGCCTACAGTACCACACACAGGAAACGTGTGTATGCATATATCTGTAATATTAAATGGGGAGGCAACGCCACAACCCTCTCCTGGGTCTGTAGCTAACATTGCAGTTAAGAGTAAAGGGGAGGCAGTTGAGTATTATATGCTATCTATAACGAGATATAATATTTTTAGAAACCTAAATGAATTTGTTGTGAAGTAGCTGAAATACTATAGACAATTATATTCAGTTTTCAGTTTGGCTGCTAAATTAAGTGGAGATACTAGGTTGATTGTTTTTTCCTTGTTATTCTGTTAAGGTAGAACAAGTATAGATTGAGCATCTGTGCTTTTAGTACTGCCCAAGGATTGCAGAGAGAACTAATTTTGTTTCATATCCATCAGGCAGCTTCCCAGTCTTAGCACAATGGTGAGATGGTATTTTGTCTAGCCAAACCTTGTATTGTCTGTCAATACACCAACAAGACAGGTTTTTTGGGGCGTGATTTAAAGCAGTTTGCAAACTGCTGTGAAGACTTATGGTGGGATTGTGTTAGAGTTGGACAGAGAAATCTGCCATTTCTAGAAGTCTAAATTGTTGAGTATGTTTAATCTTGTGTATTTGCATCTGTATTTCTAGAGCAATATACACTATGTTCATGTTAGCAAATGAAATTCCAAAGTAAAAGGTTATGAATTTTTTTTTTCTTCCCCCCCCCTACTAAATGGTGCTTCTTTGTAAGAGCTGTGAAGGTGGTGCTAGGTGATGGTCAAAAATAATGGTGATCATGCAGAGGTTAAACAAGCTGAAGCATTTTAGTTAGCATGTCATCTAGTGGTGGAATTAATTACCTTATGATGTATGTAACTTGGTCAACCAGCAGGGCTGAGTTACAAGTATTTTATCATCTCAAAATTTTAAGTTGAGGGTCAAGGCCTGTGTTGCTGGATACTTAACTTGTTCAGCTAAATTACAAAGCTTGACCATGTCATTGGTCAAAATACATTGTAGTCCTTGCCCATTCAACCTTAGTGGAGGGGGGGAAATAAACTAATTTTTTTTTTTTTTTTTTTTTAATTACTGGGAAAACAGAATGCAGATTCTGAGATCCTCTAGAGTAAGGATACACTGGTTTGTGAGGGTAAAGCAATAAAATGATCATATAAGGCTTCCCATAGAATGTAATGAAGTTTCCTTTTTTGCCATTTATCTTTATTGAAAGTATCTTCCACGTGCACCACCACAGATGAAACTGGTTATCATGAGATTATTTAAAATTAAACACAGCTGTTTGTCTGGGGCCTGTATATACACTGATGTTGAGGCTACACACATGACATGAGGTATGTGTTCTGTTTAGAAGCCTTTGCGAAGAATAGCCATTGAAGAAATTGATGATGACACACCAAATAGTGATTTGCCCAGCACTACTTCTTTAGTCAATAACTGGAGGAATTCAATGAGTGTTGAAACAACAGAGAACCTAGATCAGGATGATCAGTTGACTACAATGGACATTCCAAAAGCAAAGCACTTGAAAATAGAAGAAATCAGTGATACATCACCATTACAGTAAGTATAAAAATTCTGATCCTCTTTTTAAAAGGTAAATGTAGTTGAAATGTAATCTTCATTTTCAGATTTCTACATGTGATGAGGTATCGAACATATTTTGGAGAATTTGAATTAAAAAGAAAATATTGAAAGAAACTGCAGTTCTTACACATTTGCCTCTTCGATCATGTAGTGTTTGAGACAAGTATGATCTCTTTAGTGTCAGATGGAAAACTAGTCTTGTTCTTACATTCCAAATATAAAGAAATTCATAATGTTTTCCTGTATGCCATACTCTCTTCTTGTGCACTTCATCTTCCCTAGCTGTGATTTTTATTTGTAATGTTTTAGAGTAGATTCTGAGCGGAGTTCAAACATCCTTTGCGCACCAGTTGTGTGAGAGAAAAGGAGCAGATGAGTGTCACCACTCTTTCTTCTGCTGAGCAGGCAGCCAATAACTTCAGGCTTGCTCAAAGTTTCCAAGTTCCACTGTGTTAGCTAGGCATACTCAAGTCTGTCTGGCTGAAACTACGCTGAAGTATAGAAGCCACTATCCTAACTTTATCCCTGCTAAGTGTTGGAACTCTACTTGTTGTCTACTTAGGAAAGCTCTGTATGCATCATCTGATTGTGTTAATAGTAAATACTTTTTATGGAATTTTGATTGAAGAATTTCTATGAGAAACACCATCCTGCACCCACCTTTTCCAGCTCAGTCAGATGGATTTACTGTAAAGTGTTGAAGAAAAAAGTATATTTCTTAGCCATTTTATAACTTCTGAAAAATAAATGGGCTTAACTGACAAAATACAGGACAAAAAATAGCTCCACTGTAATCAGTGTTGAAAACCATTTGTGCATTTGACCTGGTTATTGTTTTTCRTTGTGAAATTGTGGAAAATGTAGTATTTTTTTGCAGCTGTGTACGGTAGAAATCTGCACCATAAAATGCAGCTATTGCCAGAAACAAAGTAGAGAAAGGCTGAGTATATTTGTAAGTATTTGCAGATGTGTTTTTTTAGAAAAGGTGAATCAAGTATAAAGCTTCCATAATTTGAAGGTTTTTTTTAGATGCTTGAACTAAAATACATTATTCTTAAAAATTTTGATAGTATTTTAGATTTTTGAGGAATTAAAAGATCACCAGTTAGGTCTCAATGTAGGATTTCCTTAAATGTTTTCTTGATTATGTGTTTCAAAATCTCTCTGCAGGCTTCCTGCTAGCATGAAAGGAATTTCATCAGTGTTGCATCCATCCTTACCTGTGAACAAACAGAGAGAAAAAGAAATTAAAAGGTCATTTAGATCTGCTTCTCCAGTCCCCGCCATTCCTGCAAATTCTTTCCAGCTTGAGTCTGACTTCAGGAAGTTGAAAGACTGCCCGGAAAATATGTACTTGTACCTGAAGGTATGACATGTAGTATTGATTGACAGTGCTTGGACAGTTTCTTCAACTGACATTGAAGAAACAGCACAAACTTAGGTGGAAAGGGCAGCTATGTTTAGAGTGTCTTAACCGTGTACAATAGTCCCTTTCTTTAATTGCCTTCACATAATACTAAGTAGTTTGATCCCCATTTGAGTATTTCTCTTCTTGTGCCTGACTTTTCACTTACCTCACTTTGAGTGCAGTCTCTGCATAATCTGTCTCTTCTTTCAAACATAGGCCTTGATTCTGTAAACACTTAAATACATTAGTAACCATGTTAAATTCTACTTTTTCAAATGAATGCTTCTAGRGTAATTAGACATAGCAGCATTCTTATCTCTTCAAACTGAAGAAATGCTTGAAACACATCAGTCTACTTAATGTGTACTTCTGCTTATATATATTTCATAAAAAAATTGCTTAGAACCCTTTTAAAAAAAGTTAGCAATCACCATCACAAAAAACCCCACATAAAAACCCCCAAAATTAATGTTCAATGTCAAATAGTGTAAGTGATTTATTTTTCTTTATACTTTGCTTTCATGCGCTTCAGCATTGTCCAAGATGTCCTAAAAGCTCATTTCTAATTCTCATGACTCAACTGTATTTTTTTGCCTAAAAATAACACTTTTTAAAATTTTTCCAAAGCAAATAGAGCCTTCGCTTTATCCGAAACTGTTCCAGAAATCCTTAGATCCAGACTTGTTTAACCAGATACTGAAAATTCTACATGATTTCTACATTGAGTAAGTTAACTCCTCCTTTGTTTTACATTGCTTATTGCTATTCTGGTTTTTGGGTTGTTTTTTTTTTTTTTTTTTTTCCCTAGCTCCACCCTTGGGCTTAAATTATTTCTAGCATGCAGCATTACGTGAGCATGATGCAATAATTGGAATGATTCAATTGTTCTTTCTTAAGAAATTAAACGTATCTTGAAAAATCGGATAGAAAAGAGGTAAATAAATAGCCTTTACTGTATGTTGTTGAATTCAGTTCTGCTCAATAGCGTCAGGAACTGAATATTAGACTGTATGAAATAATTTTTTTCACGTTACTGTGTATATTCTGTTATTACATACAATTGCACAATATTAGCTTTCTATATTAATTTTCTAAAGCTGAGAAATACAGCGGGTTTCATTCTTGTGTAATGCTTATTGTGATGCATTCTGACTTTTATTTTTAATTACCTGCTAGCATTTTACAGTAGCCTGTAGTAAATGTGTATTGGAGCTGGAAGTTCTCATAAGACAGGACCTGACAATTATTTTTGAAATTTCTATCCATGCTACTATTTGAGTCTTAAGTTCATTTTGCCAGTCAGAGGCAGTGTGCCACTTCTCTGAATTACTCTGCCTGAGAGCACACACTCAAAGTGTTTTTAGGGTGTTGTTTTATGGAGAAAAGCAAACGTAAATGAATGTTAGCCTTTTCCTTGGTTTCTTTAAAAGTAAATATCCATCATGTGGGTGAAATATGACATCTTAAGAGATATGGTCCTACATTTGGTGGTATGACATACAAAGGCTAGGAAGTTGAAATTGTTTGCAGTAAGGTAAAAGACAAGTCTTCTGGAGGGAGACAGGACAAGTTATGAAAGAAAAATACTATTTGTTGTTAGTATTTGTAACAAAGACAGCTCCTGATTACTGTTGACCAGAAGAATGTAAAATGAACACAATCTAGGAATTTTTTGTATGGATAAAAATGACGGCAATTGTAATGTGGTGCTTTTTGCTGAGCCTTCCTATGACCACAGGTGCTACTTCCCCTCACACACCTCGATATGTTTAAAAATGGTGAAGATATGGCAAGGTGTAAGCATTAAATCATACAATAGCTATTCTGTACATAAACAGCAGTCAGTTTGCATCAGTCTAGGTTGTTATATTTCTTCACCCTTGCTCTATATTAGAAGGATACTTGCATAAAGATTTCTGGGTGTTGACTTTTTGCTTCATGGGTGGAAGAATAAACAGGAAAGATGAGAAAGGCAGGGAATATGAGAGAGACAGAGAAGGAAGTTCCACTGGTCCTTTAATTTCTTGTTCCTGAAGTCTTTAGTATTGCAGCTACTGAATTTTTCTAATCAACAGTAGTTATTTTTATATTTCTAATAATCTTTTTCAGGAAAGAGGAGCCATCACTCATCCTTGAAATCCTCCAGAGGCTATCTGAATTAAAAAGATTTGATATGGCAGTAATGTTTATGTCAGGCTCAGAGAAAAAAGGTAAGTAATTCAGTAGCATCTTTTTAAACTTCATTTGTGATAGTGTAGAATCTAGCAAGAAATATGTAAAATTTAGTGCTATTCTTGTTGTTTATTCCGTGTAATAATCAGTTAAGGTTGATTAGTTGTCTAGCTTTTTGATTGTTTTAAAGTTAATATGAATGTCATGTAATTTTTCTTAGTCTTTTGATTCCTTATTAATTGTTAAGACTTGAAAACTACAGCTAAATCCTTTTGGTTTTATCAGTAATAGCACTGCATTTTAGTCTGATAAAATAAGCTTCACTAGCATTTCTGTTTATAGCTGGTAATGTTACAAATTTATGGATTTGTGTGAAATCTTATATCTGACATGCAAGGCATCCAAATTAGACATTTTCCACAATTTACCACCATTTCTTGGCAATCTTGACTTTACTGTTGGCAAAAAAAATGCAAATGTCTCTAAACCACTCAGCCTGTTCATCTCTGTCCTGTTCTTGAGGCAGCACTTAAATTAGTTTGCAATTCAGGTTGACATTGGCTTGAGTTCATGGTTTATAAAAGTGGTTTTTGTCTCAGACATTTTCTTTATTTAGCACACCAGACAGACTATGTAACAGTGAGACACTTACAAGCAAAATATTTATTTGGTCCCAGAGAATGTCGAATTTACTATCTACAGCTGAGTTTCACTGATAACCATTATACTTCCAAAATTTCGATATGTGAATCTCTTTAAAATAAAATTGCTTGTTTGACTTACTGAAGTGCAAGTAAATTCCACTTATGAATTGCATTCACACCTTTAACCTGATGTAAGCTTTATCTGCCATCTGGCATTAACTTTTATCTTCTGCATTTAATGGCATAGTGCCAAGATAGTAAACAAAATAAAAGCTGTCTTGTTTATGTTGTCAGGATTACATACCTGTTTAAGGAAATGTTGTTAGGCAGCTTGTGGGCATCAAAACAAAGTGAGAGCTTCCCTTCACTACTTTTTTTCATCCTCTCAGTAGTTCTAAAAATTTACTCAAATTTCAGCTATATAATCCAACCCTTACTCTCACTGAGGAAAGAGTTGGACTAATTTACCTTGAGAGTTTGAATCACAAAAATAACAGTTTATGTTGGGATTTTCTTTTACAGTTACACAGGTATTGTTCAATCACGTGAACCACATGGGATTGAAAGATACTTCTGTTGAAGAATTGGAGAAGAAATACGGCATTTTCTCTTAGTGAGATGACTGACGTATAAATTTCTGTTTCCACACTTCTTTCACGTGGAAATCAGCTGCAGAAGCCTATAAAGACTGGAATTTTGTTGCTTTTGTATAAGTAATGAAACTCTTAAACTTGGTTTAGCCAAATAGCAAGTGCCTGAAGAGAGAATTATCTAGTTCTGCAGGTACATTTGCTTTCCAGCACCTGAAACAATACAGATCTACATTGTCTTCAGTGGAATCTGCCTAAAAAACAATTGGGCAGATTGGCATTCAGGACTTGGACTGTAGATAGAGATCTTTATTGAAAGGAAGAAAAAAATATTTATAAACATGTCTTTGGTAAGAATCAAATGATGTATATTACAAATGTGCATGTTTTTTATTTTAGAAAATAAACTGAATGTTGAATTGAAGATACTAAATTTTTAAGCAATTTTTTTTTATTAAGGATAAAAAAAGGGTATTCTTAGGATATTCTTCTCTAAGGATATACCACATGAGAACATGTAATGTGCAAAGCGAACCTGAGGTATGATGGCCAAAAAATTCCAGAATTCTTTTACTTGAGTTTGCCCAAAAGCTGAGTTTTATCATTGACAGCTGAGATATTCCTGTGAACCTCAACTGTAATTGCAGAATAGAAGGAAGCCAAATACTGTAGAATTAAACTAAAAGTATAGGGAAAAACACTTTTTGTCGTCTTTGGAGAGTACTTTTAAAATAATCTGATGAAACTTATCTTTTGGGTCAGTTATTCCTAACCAGGTAAAGCCCTTAAGAAGCCTCCAGCAGCTAAGCAGAATACCTTTCCAGTATGAAGACGACAAAGGCGTGAAATCACCCGAAATTCTTAGATGAGATAAGAAATAGCGTTAGGCTTAATAAACTATTCATACTGTTCAAAGGGAGTAACAGCACTTGTCAAGTATACTGTAAGATTTAACTGTAGTATTGAAGTAGTGGTGTCTAAAAATTTGCCTGTGTCTCTAGGCTTGACTGCTATCTCTTTCATCCTGCTGATACTAATACTCTGTCAGTTTGCTTTCATCCTGATTAAGCCCTTGTGCTTTACTGATGCTTCTCTGGCTGTGGAAGCCTTCTGACATGAATGCTTTTGTTTTGGTAGTTGTGCTCTGTTTTCAGAGGAATGATTAAACAGCTATAGCATTCAAAAAGACTTCAAACTTCCAAGATGGATTAATAGGAAAAGGTATGAATGTTATCTTCTATGTAGTCAGTATTAGAAAACTAATTTTAAAAAATTTGCAGCTGTGTAAGGTCCTAGTTCAGATACAATCTGGTTAAAAAAAAAAATGTAACTGAGCTACATCTTTGGGCTGGGTAGCAACTGACATGAATGGAGCACTGGATCCCTAAGGTAGCTTCCAATTAGCCCTGGAACTGAGCACTAGGAAGAATAGTCAGTGTCATTGGGGAAATGGAAGAGCCTTTATATAACACTACTTGTAGCTTACCTACAATATGAACTGTTATTACTAGGTGCGTCCCAAGTTACTTGGTACCTGGCTATTTCTTCCCCTTGTTGTAAAGCACTTCTGATAATGTATCAGGGATACTGCTGTAACTAATAGAAGCAGGGGGGAGTAGTTACTAAAGTAATTTTACACGCCTTTGTAGATACAGCGTACCTTCTTATGGACTGTTACGAGTTGTTCAGTGTAAAGCAGAGGTGTATGCCTGACTAGGTTATACTAATAGAGCATTTGGTACATTCTCAGGAGCTGCTTCTTGAAGGCTGTTGGATGAAAACAGGTGATTGTAATATGGATCCTTGACAGTAAAAGCAAAATGGTAGCAGAAAGATTTGAAAACTGTAGGCCAGGAGTCACCTACAACTCCACTTCATCCAGTCTGCTATGCTTTTAATGAGAATAAGCTGCTATATTTGGTTTCTGGTCCCGCTCCTGCTTTTACAGAGGTTTCTGTTCAGGATTTGTGTGTGGTAAGGAGGGTTGAAAGGAAGCTGTTCAAGCGTATAGAATTTGGTGGGGTGGATGGGTGGACCTGATTCATGTTGCTACTGAACTTAGGCCACTAAGATTTATCTTGCAAGTGGTATGCTACTGTAGCCTTTTGCTTGTATTTCTAAATGCAACATCTGATGGTGACTTGCTAAATCCTGAGATTACTTTCCAGTGCATAGGAAAAGATGGAGAGCTGAAGGCAGGCATTCAGAGAACTGCTGGCTTCACTTGCTCCAGGAGGTGGCAGTGTTTTTCCCTTCTAAACTGTTAAAGATTGCCAGTCTCTGAATTGAAGAGTTTAATGAAACATGGAGAAGATTCATAGATCTGAAGTAAGTCAAGAATTCTTTTTGAGAAAGGGAAAAGGAGAGAGAGAAGGGGATTTTTTCTTTTTTGTTTTGTTCTGTTTTTTTTTAATCCAACACCCTCTCTGGTTCTATCCCTATTGTGTCAGGGGAAGAAAGTCTAAGGTAAATAGTGTGAGGCAATTAAACAGTGTGGAATACTTTATAGCCCTTTGCTATGTTACGGCATTCAAGGTATCAAAAATCTGAGGTCATGCTTGCTGCAGTGACTGTTTCAGGCTTGAGTTTTGAATGATTCCTTTACTTATCAGTATTAAATGTTATATTTTTCTAGACAACTTTTTAACTTTTCAAGATCACTTTTTAATTTGCATATTGTCTTCCAGTAGATCTGGGAGACACTCAAACTCCATATTGTCTATTGATTTCATCATCTAGGTTGTTAGAATATCGATGGAACTGATCCTAGGACATACTTCTGCAGAACATCCTTACAGCTTTCTGTTTTGAAACCTTACTGAGCAGAAGTAGAGAGAAGGCTAAGTGCATGAAGCTTTCAAAGTTGCGTTTAGGTGCTGTGATGTCTAGGCAGCTTGAGATTGCTCTACTAGTATTAGAAACTAAGAATTTGGGGCGTTAAATATACATTCTCTTTTCTCTCCTCCACCTTTGTCCCATCTGATGGCAACTGTAAGCCAAGGAGGCTGTGCCAGTCTTATACCACTAGGGTTTGTTTTTTTTCTTTCAGTAAATTAGTGCTTTTCTAGGAGTAGCAAGAAGGGCCTTAATAAAAGCATAGGGCTGCACATTTGTTGACTCTCATTTCTCCCCAGGTAAGATTCACCCTGTAGCTTTTCTTTCGTAGCAGCTGTCAATCACACTATATTTTTCTTTCTCGGATCTTACAGAGCCAATGGTGTTCTGAACTGCATTGTATCACCGCTGCCTTTGCATGATGCTTTAGTAACTTCCTTAAAGTGTATTTCTAAGGGTTGTGTTATTCGGAGGACAAAATTACCCTGCAAAATCCTTTGTTATTGATTATCCTTGAGAGAGCAGGAAACTAGCCTGACCTCTCAGGAACACATCCCAAGTTTGAATCTAGTCTTCATTTACTGTTGGCAGGTGCAAGTCAGCCAGATGACCTGGAACTGCATTAGTCATTAATCTGACCTTATCTGCTGTGCTGGTTAGGCTTAGGGAAAATACAAGTTTTGGAATAAAAGGTGAAATTGTAATTTTCACTGTTGTCACATCTCTTAAGTATGCAGTTCAGCCTGATTGCAGCAGTGAAGTTGTGTGGGTTTTATGCATCTGTCTGTTCCTTTTTCTTTGCAGTATTTCACATGAACCGTTTGTATCAGATCTTTCTCATTACATCTGTCACTATGTGCCAATTCCCTCTCTCTGAATTTCGGTCCTCCTTTTCACTGTGCCCTTTCTGTTTTCCATCAGGTTCAAAACATTGTATTCTCCACTGCATTCCCTCTCCTGTCATTAGCTGCAAGCAGCTCAGCCTCTAAAAGTGTCATTTGAAGGCTCCTTTTAGTTTTCTAAAAATTTCTGCTCAAGGTTCTTTGTTTCTGAAAGCTCCTTCCAACAGCTCTGCTTCTTCAGGCTCCATTTTGTATGCATAATCCACTCTAATGTCTGGCTTTTATAAACTGAAGCAAGTACAGCATAGAAACCAAGGGAATCCTTTTTTTTTTTTTCTTTTTCTTTTTTTCTCCTTGCTTCCTATTCAAGTGGTTGCTGAGTTCAGTTGTGGTTGGATACACTGGAATCTTTTGCTTTCTTAATAGTAGCAGAAAGTGGTGTTTGCTTTCCAGACTTCATCTTCGAACTTCAGACCTTCTAGTCTCTCTTCCGACAGTTGTTGCATTAATAAAGTTTAAGGTGACAGGGTAAAAGATAAATTTGATTCCTTGTTCCTTCATAACAAATAAGTCTACCTGGGTTTTAAAGCAAGAAATGTACCATTAGGCACAAATACTGATTACGTTAACCAACAACTGAGTATACGAAAGTCTTCCTTGTTCTGATGCCTGATAAGATAGGACAGATCAATGTTCTGTATAAACTATTAAAGTCCTGTTTTGTGGCTACATACTTGGACAGGTCTGCCACAATGACTTGAGCAGCAGATCAGGGTCTAAGTGAGGAAACTCACAAAAAAAMCCAAATAAACAAAAATCAAAAAAAATCCCAGATTTTTTGCTTTTATATGTATTACAGGAATGACTGTTTGTACTTCAGGTTGCAGGGGCATGTACTCAAAGGCAGCTTTCTCCCTGAAAAATCAGCAGTCTGTACAAATATCACCAAAAAATAGAGAAGTATTAAATGGTTGATTTGCCTGGCTGTCATTGTGATGGGAGAATAGTATCTGACTCAAAAGTCAAAATCTGGTGTCTTTCTGGCTATACCAGGCTGAGTACTCAGTTTGACAAGTGGTGCTTGAACTTGGTTTATAATGAATTGCTATCACTTTTAGAAAAATCAGGAACGCTTTGCTGACTTCAGAAAAATGTACTCCGGAGTCTTCATTGGGAAGTGGAAATGCTGCCAACTTTTTCTAAAATAGCCTGAAGTTCAGATTGTTGAAATAAGAAGTAATGAGCTACTGCTGTATGCCGAAGCCTGTGTGTAACACCATGTAGCACATGAGCCTTGAGGACTCCAATTCTGTCCTTGGTGTTAAGATTTCTTTGCATTTTGTGATTGGATTCTGGTGGTTGTGAAAATTAGGAAGGCTATTACAGGGTTACATCTTATTAAATGCAGTATTTAAGTGAAAATCTATGTATGTTTTCAACAGATGGGTAAAAACATTTTAGGGAATATTTTCTGTACAATCTGTAACAAAGAAAGGACATGAAATAAATGCTTAAGAATTTGCCAGATCTCTGAGATTTTCTTCTGCTTCACGTTTTATTCTTCTGTGGACAAGCTTGTCTGATTGATTGGTAAAGCTGGCATCTCTCGCCCAAAACTCTGCAAGCATTAATTGAGCTTAAGGAGAACATCATCTTTGTTTAAATTTTTATCATCCCTAGACTTGAAAATTAAAGCAAGAGAGAGAAGTAGATTCACTCCTTGCACTGGTTTGCAACTGTCAAGCTTTGGCTTGATCTTCTGACCTTGAGAGCGCCCTTGTCCTGCATCCCAACCCCAGTTGCACTTGAAATACTGCTACGAGTGACTTGGTGCTGCCTGAAAATGGGTACAGACCACAGCAAGTGGGGTCCTACATGGCTGGAGCCTTTTTGAGGAGCTGAGGAGCAACCTCCATTTCTGTCTTGAATTTCAAAGATGGTATCTGGATAAAACAAATGCTTTGCAGCTTGATTAACTGTTTGCTTGCTTTGTTCAAACTGTAACTGTGTTGCGTGGTTTGAAGTACAGAGCCCTGGTAGTCCCTGGGGCTCTGCTTTCTAGTTGTCTTCCCGGCTTTCACGGAGCCCCAGGTGAGGCAGACACCCTGTGGGTCTTGTACAGGGACTCGTACCAGTGGCTTGTGGTCACTGGCTTATGGTGGCACAGAGTAAGTCCTTCCTCCAGGGGTTTTCAATCTAAATAGACAACGTGTAGTGTAGTCTCCCCACTGTTAGAGATGTGGGACTGAATGCCTGGAGAGGCTGGGGAGAGACTTCCCTTTTTGCACTAAAACCCCTTCTGTGGGTGGTCTGAGCTGACTCGATTTTCCCTGAAGGGGAGTGGGAAGGACTCAGCTGCCCAGCTGAGAGGGGCGAGAGATGGTACATCTCTCTGGGCTGTGATGGAGACAGGGCCATCAGCTGTCACATCATGTCATCTGGGATGCAGAAGAGGATGTGTTTTACCAGTGTGAGTGCCAGCTCATTCCCAGTGTAATGCAGGAACTCAGTGACTGGCAGGTGAAGAATAGGAGACATGAATTTCCATTTCACAGGACTCAAAATCAGCGTATTTTTTAAGACTTTCAATATCTCAATTTCAATATTCAGTGTTTTCAACATTTCTCTCTATTTCAGTAAAATCTAAACATTAATGAATACTTTTAACATGAGATTTGGAGAAGCTAGGAACTGAACAAACCCCACTAGCCCTTTTTGAGCCCTAGGTCTGTTAGTAACTTCAGCTAGCTTTCCTCTCTCAGAATTTTGTCCGTGGCTTTGTCCTTCCATGCTTTTGCCTGTCACATACTGGGTTTATGTGAAGCCAGCTGTATTAAGGACAGATTCCTGCGGTCAATGTTCCCATTATCAGATTTTGTCAGAACAGCTCTGCTGGTTCAGAAGCAAAGAAGAAATTTGGCTTGATCAGGATACCCCTGTGCTGCATATAAAACACCCAGAGAGTCTTTGGCTCTATTCCTACCTGGTTTGTGCTGATAGAAACAGGAAGCCACTGTACCACCACACCGCCAGAGCTCCAGCCTTAAGTCATTTCATATGGCTTCTTTCTCCAACTGCAGTAATGCCAGTGCAAAATAACATTATAGGGATCAGCTGCTGTGTTCAGAGGCTGACTAAGGGTCTTGTTTGTTGCTGTTCAGCTACCTGGGGTAACAATATAGGGCTCTTTGTCTTAAGACTCTCAAACCTTAGAGCTTGATAAAGGAAGTTAGTTTATCATTCCCAAGTTGCCTAATGCATAAAACAGAGCTTGTTCTAATCTTCATTCCCTTCTACCCCTCTAGGCTGATACTTGCCATCCTTCAGCCTGCCTGTGCTCTCTGTCATTGCCAGTTCCTGGCTGAATATAGCCCATGCATTTGTCAGAGCAAGAGGGACATTTTGAATGGGTTGAATTAAATCAGAACAATAGACCAAAGCAGCATTTTCAGGCGCCTCAATGTATTTGACATCCCTGTGTACAGGATTTCCCCGGGTACTGTACACTGACAAATTTCAAAACTTAACAAGATGGCTATTTCCAAACTGATGAACATCTGTTGGGAGGTTGCCAAAGACACAAGTGACAATTAGATGCCCATATGCCTCTGAATCTTGGGAAAAAACAGCTGCATTATACAGCCTACGGGAGCAGTGCTAGGTCTGGCTTTATTACAGACCGCAGGGACGCTTGGACTAATCAGTGCTTGGGAAAAGAAGGGAAACCAGGTGATGAAGTGAGTGACAAGGCCAAGCCCTTCCATCATTATCTTCCATGATTATAATGAATTGTCCTGTGTTGAGAATTGCCCCACTTTTATGCATAGCCCCATGCCTCAGGCAAGTTCCTTTCTAGAAATTAGTTGTCCCATAAATTCAATATTTGGAATTTGTTTTCAACTTTATTGGTAGGATATAGCTGTGCTGTTTTATCCTTTTGCTTAGGCTTTTGCTCCTCTAACTCTTAGGTTCATGAAGGAGCAAAGCAGGTTTGATTAGTTTGAAAGTCATGTGGAAAATTGAAAAGACACCATCACATAAGGTCTCTCTTTCAACAGAAATTGGCTGTGTCACTCTGCTAACTATAAAACGTTTCTCAAAGAGCTAATTTGCAAATGTTGATAGGTTTTTTTGKTTTTTTTTTTTTTATTGAAAGCATTCTGGGTTTGCCACCCCAGTGTCTCAGGCCAAGAATTATTAGAAGAGCTTCCATATGCCATCTATGACTTGAGACATTTAGAGAGAACTTTTGATTTCTCTCAGGAAATATTTTTCAGATCATTCTGCCTGAAGATAGACTGGTATGTGATGACTTTGTGTTTCTTTCTAGATTCTTATAAATACTCTCTTCCCTGGAGAAAAGAGAATACTTCCAATAAATATTCTCTTTCCCATAACTGCTCTCTTCTTTTTTAGCCTGTCCCTTCTTCCACCGCCTGTGTGCTGCCTTTCTGCACTGGAGCTCTGCCATGAGTCTCCTGCTTAGCCAAGCCATCTCCTGTTACACCCACCTGTCTTCCAGAATATCGAAGTGGGCCTCACTTGTGGTTCGAGGATGCTGTCCTTAAAGGCTTGCCGGCTTTCCTGAGCATCTTTCAGAGCTGCTCCACAGGATCCCACCTACCAATTCCTTGAACAAGCAGCAGTCTGCTCGCCTGGAGTCCAGGGTCTGTGCTGTGCTGCGCTCCTTCCTCTTTCCCCACAGGATCTTGGACCCCACTATTGCGTGGTCACTACAGCCATGGCTGCCACTGACTATCACGTCCCCAGCCGGCTCTTCCTTGTCAGTGAATAGCAGATGCTGGAGGGCATTGCCCTGCTTGGCCCACCCAGTACCTGTATCAAGAAGTTCTCCCTGACACCTCCAGAAATCTTCTTCAACGCTTGTGTCCTGCTGTGTTGCCCTCCCAGCAGATGAAAGGAGGTTAAAGTGCCCCAAAGAACAAGGGTCTGTGATACAGAGGCTTGAGCTGTTTAAAGAAGTCTTTGTGTTTGCCCTTACCCTGATCAGGTGAGGTGGCACGCTCCCACTGTGMTGCCACCCTCACCAGTCTCTCTCCCTGATCCTGATCCTGACCCATGAGCCTGCAGCCAGCCCATCACCCATCCCGTGGAAATGCTCTGCAGCTCTGAGCTGCTTCTTCACACAGAGGGCATCTCCCCTCCTCTTCTTCACTGCCTGTCTTACCTGCAGAGCTGGTACTCACCCGTGCAGCTCTCCTGGTCCTGCGGTGACGCCACAGCTCTGTGACCCCACAGGAGTGCTCATCCCTCTGGATTGTTTCCCAGGCTGTGCACACGTGTGCACTTGCATACTAGATAGGGGATATCTCCTTTCACCCTCTTCCTGATGTCTCTTGTTCTCATCACCCTACACACTTACCTTTTTTAAGCATGTCAAATTTGACACCGGGCTTGGTTTTAAAAAAATATAAAATTCGTTTCCTTTTACAGAACTGAAGTGTTTGTTTAGGTGCAAGCCTGAATTTAGAGTCTTTCTCCAGGTTAAGTTCCTTGCCTAGGTCTATAGCTGCTGGCACTCAGAAAGATAAACATGATCAAAACTTTCCCAAAGTGAGGACTTGGGAAGGGGGGGCATCAAGCTGACACGAAGCTTCTGTCATGTCACCGTGCCTGTACCCCTCACTCATGTCCTGTCACTGCTGCCTAAGAAACAAATCATCAGCGTGTGAAATTGCAATGCAACGGTGGAGCTGGAGTCTCTGCTGTACACAGGAGGTGGAGCATCTGAGGCTTTCGGAGATAATTAGGAAGACTGTTGCCTGACAGTAAAGATGAGGTTCTCTTCATGGGCAGGAGAAGGTAAAAATATTTTCTCCTGACGGGGAAGGCAGCTGTAGGTCTGCGGGAGAGTCGGGGGTGGAGGGAGGTGCGCTGAACCTCTCAGTGGGGCGGGAGGTTCTCGTAGGAGCCAGATGAAAACTGAGAATTAGGAGGGAAAAACCTCAGAGCAGCTTTTGGGCTCACGTTATAGCTTAAGAGTGCTACTCACTGAAGATTGTATTTGATGAAATTTGCATGAAATATCCTTTTCCCTTCCTAATTATAGAGCTGGCATAACAATTCAAGAATATCCACAGACTATTTATGAAGTGAATTTTGTGAAGGGAAAGCTATGAACTATATTTGATTTGTTTAATTTATTTGGCAAGCTTTGAGTCTGACCCGGCTTGAGGGCAAAGAAATGCTGGCAGGGAAAGAGAGCACAAGGCCTTTATCTTCAGTGAATTATTTCTGCTAGCAAAGAAAACCTTTGGCTCTTCAATTATTTCAGTCCCAGCCTGATGTTTGTTTCCTATCACCCGGTCCTGGATCATCTGACTTGTCATACAGGATCATGGTTGCTTTTTCCTCTTCAACCTAATGCTAAAAATAAGCTCAACTCCCCTCCTTATCCGACAGCCTACCGACAAGGCGTGTTTTGACAAGAAATTTTGGAACTGCACAGAATTGCCATAAAATCCAATATTGGGGAGAAATGATCATCCCTGATAGCTAGGGCACAAACTGGAAATAGGTCTTCCAGGCTAACATGCCTTCGGACATCGCTGTTGCTATTAAAGAGTAGCACAAGATGGTGAGACACACAGGGAGGGTGTGAACACCAGCATAAACAGATAGATAGAAAGAGACAGTAGTGGCCAACCCTTGCCTCACGGGCAGCTTTTCTTCCCTGAAATGACTCACTGGCACTATTCAGAGTCAAAGGAAATGAAGTTAGAAGAGAGTCACAGCCTTCTGCTCCGACAGGAAGAGCAAAGTTTGCCACAACTCCCTGCTGTTTCTGCCTTGATTTATCCCAGAATCATTGAGATGCCATGATAGCTGATGCAGAGATTTCTTCTGATTACCAATTCATTCTCTTAGAAAATGTAAAGTGTGTGTATTGATTAATGGATAAATAGGATGCATTGGCTGTCCTGAACCTACTGGATTGTCCTTGTATACAATCATGGAAACGACGCTCTTTCTTAACAGAGTACAAGTAGAATTGCAAAGTCAAGCACTCAAAAGGCTCAAAATGGCAGTTGTGGTACTGAGCCTTTATTCAGCCCATTTGTGTATTTTTTCATACCATAGCATAATCTCTAATTACATGCTACACCTAATTTCTTACCTTCTAGCAGCAAGGCTTGAAATGTATTTATCCTCCTGTAGTCAGTGGATTCTTTGAAAGACTACAGCTTTTTTCCAGGAAGATTTTTGGTGCCAGTATTTAGCTGTCGAGAGGGCAACCTGTCACTTCTGCAGCACAGTTCATGTGTTTAAGCTTTTCATAATACAGCTGTGCAAAAAAATCTAACAATGAATTGCAGCCACAGGGAGGAAAGCGAAGTGAGACTAGTGGCTCTTGTTCAGCTGGTTGTTAAAAATTTCATGATAGCATCGATGCACCCACCCGCACAGTTACTCTATTCTCCCTATTGAGGTACTCTTCTGTTTCCTGGCTGTTTGGCACCAGAGAGGCACCTGTGTGTGACAGACAGACATACCTGTGTGCGTGCTGGTTCAGCTGTACTTCATGCCACATAGTATTTGCTTTATGTTGGACAGACTGGGAATGAAAAATCACTATAGAACCTACGGCATCAATATATTTTTTGTTAATTTTTTGAGTGCTTTGCTTTTACAGACTTATATTGTTTTTCTTCCAGTTCATTTTTGTTGTTCTTATTCCTCTAATTTTCCTTCCTACTTTTCTTTTATTCATAAGTGCTAATTATCTATGCCTACGAGCTGTAACACTTTCCTAATGAACAAGCCATGGGCTTTGTGAAAGTACCTCAAAAGACATGGAAAGAACTGCTTCCAGCTGAGCCAAACCCAGCACATCTCCTCATGTCAGCCAGACAGGGAGAGAGCAGCTCCGTTTAACAGCCTTTTGGAGAGCTGCCGATGCTGTGCAATTAAATGAAAGCCTGCAAGCAGCAAGAGCATCGGTGCTCAGCTGTGGCAGCAGCGAGGGGGTGAGTGCCTTGCTGTGAGCTACGCAGGTGAGAGTGTGCCAGGAGGAGAGGTGCTTCCCGGGAGCCTGCTGAAGCTGCCCCGACTCCGACTCACAACATCGTCCTCCGACCTTGCCTGAAAATACACCACATTCAAGAAAAAAAGAAAAACATCTGAGGACAGAGTGAAAGGAAAATGTTGCAGGGAAGAGCCAGCTCAACAGGAATATGTGGAGTTAGTGTAATTGGAGGTGCATGGGAGTGCCTTCAGATGAAAGAGACTTTAAATGGAGAGGAAGGATTAGTCCTTTCTGGGAAAAGGCAAAATGGGAGAAATGGGTTGATTTACTGCCTCCACACTAACAGCAAATGAGATGGGTCTGTATTTCCATCCCTTCTTTTGCAGTTAGAGTCAAAAACAAAATAGCTCTTCAGGGCTTTTCCATTCTGCAACATAATAGCTAAAAAATGGCACTGGGAAGAAATCATCTAATTCACACTGTTTCCTTATTTTTTATGCATTTTTCATGAAAGGCCCCATGTTGGACTGTCTTTACAGTGTTAGCATAAATACAAGTAATGGGAAAGAGAGAACAGAAATGGACTTCCATTTGGAGAAATTAAAATCTTTTAATATAATACCAAATGAAATTGTTGTTATGAATCATTGTGTAACAGAGATTAAAGAAAAAAGAAAGGATGTTTGATTTGCAAAAGTTCCTGGTTATCATTCATGGCAACAGAAGCAAATGCAGTTTTATTGCATGAAGGAACAATCTTCAACTGGCTTGAGCTATTATGCACTCCATTTAGCCCAGAGGCTAAATGAGACATGCAGCAAGAATGAATGTTATGTAAAAACCGGCGGAAAAGGACCTGGGGGTGCTGGTTGACAGCCGGCTGAACATGAGCCGGCAGTGTGCCCAGGTGGCCAAGAAGGCCAACGGCATCCTGGCCTGTATCAGAAATAGTGTGGCCAGCAGGACTAGGGAGGTGATCGTGCCCCTGTACTTGGCACTGGTGAGGCC
>JAYKAV010002925.1:411867-578261 GCA_035582835.1 Phoebastria nigripes | reverse complement strand
GTGTTGGTCTCTTCTGCCAAGCAACTAGCGATAGGACGAGAGGAAATGGCCTCAAGTTGTGCCAGGGGAGGTTTAGATTGGACCTTAGGAAAAATTTCTTCACTGAAAGGGTTGTCAAGCACTGGAACAGGCTGCCCAGGGAAGTGGTTAAGTCACCATCCCTGGGGGTATTTAAAAGACATGTAGATGTGGTGCTTAGGGTCATGGTTTAGTGGTGGACTTGACAGTGYTAGGTTAATGGTTGGACTTGATGATCTTAAAGGTCTTTTCCAACCTAAACGATTCTATGATTCTATGAAAATAGGCAAAGGTTGAGGGAAAGCTGCAAGAATGAAGCTGCATGGGCCTGAAAAATACCTTTCCTATACGTCTTCGTTTCTTCCACTTTGCCCACAGAACAGGACCTGGAAGAAACCCAGAAACAGCATCTCTCAGGCTGAGCTCGCTCTTCTGTATAGAGAGCAGCAGCTGTGCCATGCAGCAGCAAGGAGGGAAGCGGGGAGCTGGTGGGGTATAAAGGAGCACCAGGACCCCCTCTTTGGCTGTCAGACCAGTGTCTGACTTTTTGTAGCCCCACACTTGTTGAAATCACAGCAATTCTTCCTGTGGAAAGGCGAGTTTGCTAAACACAAAGAATGAATGAAAAACACTGCTTTCAGGCATAGAGCTGTATGTCACACATTCGCCTCACCAGCTGAGAGTATCCAATAGCATATGCAACACACATATTTCCCTTCTGTGGTTTCAAAATCACTTTTCCTCAGTTAAACCCACCTTGTGAAAACATGACAAATATGAATCTTTCATGATTCTTCAGTGCTTCTTTGGACTTCACACTACAGTCTTGTTCATGACATGAAGCAAAACAAGGTTAGAGCAACAGAGATTTTTCCTCATAGATATCTGTGAACATAAATGAAAGAAAAGCAAAGCAATAAATAACTTTATAGAATAGCTTCCACCAAAGGGGTCTTTATGCCAAAGGAAAAAAGAAAGATGAGGTTCAGAGTGTGTGTGGTCACACAAAAAAGTACACTGTGACTCTCTGTTTGATTGGTAGGCTGTGCTGCAAAAGCCAGCATTAAACCTGATTTAGAAAAGAAACACACAGGGAGGAATATCTAGTCAGAATAACCTGACTGCCAGCCTCATAATTACATTTGCAGCCTGTAATTTTTTTCTAAATCATCTTTAAGAACAAGAAATATACAAAAAGTATTATTAAAAAAAAAAAGGAAAAAAGTGCCCACAGAAAAACTGACATAACGAACACAGCAACAAAAATAATAAAAGTACATCAGGCTGAGCACAGTGCAGTGTGCCCAAAAGCCCAGGCTTTGAAAGTAAATTAGGATAAAAACAAAGTCTGGCTTTTTCCTTTTCAAACTGTTCTACACTCAGCCTTCTTGACTTGTACAACTTGCACTTGTGAGCACAACCATTGCTATTTTACATTCTTATTTAAGAGGGCTTTTTATCCTAAGGCATTAAAGTTCCAATATTCGTGCTGGAGTCTCTCAAGTTGTGTAATAATTCTGTGGTTTAATTATTGAAATGATTGCAATCTACATTTAGTAAGTGCAGCAGCACGTTGGTGATTTGAAGGATGTGATATATGCGTATCCTCAGTGGTAGAGGAAACATAAACAGTCATCAGTCATGTTGGCTCCTCCACATAAAACAATTATGGGGAGTGAGGTTTTTTGGAGGTCTAACAACCCAAAGAGGATTTGGGACCTAAATTACTGTATCAGATCCTCCTCTTCTCTTCCCTGCTACGAGGTAAAATTTCTTCAGCACATCAATTTCTGCTACTGAATTTTCACAATCATCTTAAATTCCTCACAGTGGGTACATGCAGACCACCAAAACCTGGGCAGGATAGAGTTGCACAACACTTACCTGATGCTGAAACCAGTTTGGGATATTTCTTTATCTCCCCTACCAATAGGGTCTGATCCTTTAGTTTAACCATACCTCGAGGGAAATCTTGGTGCCCCTACGTACTCGCTAAGATCACAGTGGATGAGCATCAAAACTGGAAATCCTGGTTCAAGTTCCTTCCTCCATCCTTATAGCACAAGCCAGTGCCCTAGAACATCCTGGACAGTGGGTGCCAAATCCCTCTGAAAATTCCACTTTGCATGACCTAATTAGAGGTCATGTTTTACAATAAAATTCCTGGTTTATATTAAAACAGGAATTGAAATGCCCCAAATCTCCTCTTTACCATTTGGTAAAAGGAATTTCTTTTATTCACATTTTTGCATGCAAAGGGCAGCTCCTTCAATAGGCAATACTGTTGGAGCCACCTTTCTGCTCCTGCCACCTGAAGATTACTGTACAGTCTGGTGGGGTACAGCAGAAAGTGTAAACTCAGGCAGATGGAAAACCTGAATACAGCTTTATACCATCCCCGGTATGTTTGCCCTGACTATTGGCTTATTTACTATGTCAAACAGAAGATGTCCTACCCTGACATCTTTTTAGGATGAGAAAGAACCCCTACAAAGGTGTTTTAAAGGCACTGTATAAAGGTGTTTTAAAGGCACTGAGCGTTAGCAGGAAACTAATGATTGTAAATCCCAGGCAGAGACAGGAATCTCAACCAAGTGCAGTGTTAGGTGGTGCTGTCTTCAAGGAAGTGGAGCTTAAGATGTGCCTCTTTCTAGACTCTTTAATAATTTTTTGAGAAGTTTCTCTCCTCTTGCTGCCCAGACAGGACACAGACTGGTATATACTCATCTAATAGACAACACAGAAAATACTGTCTGCATGGGGAAATTGTGCATTACAATTAAGATTTACAAGAAGATGGGACTACCAGTCACCTCAAGCACTTGTTGGGCATGGATCATTGTCTATTTTGAAAAGATGTGGAAGAACATCATAGAATACAAAGATACAAAACTTGATATCTCACCAGCTGCTGAGAACAAGTTTCATAGCTAGTTCATAACTGCATAAATACTGGATTGATTGCTACAGCAGCAGTCTCCAGCATGTGGGCCCCATATCATGTGTAAAGTCCTGTGCTAAAACTGAGGCTGCTGATGGAAAACAAAACATAATTTTATCTGCAGAACCTCTCCTTGCCCAATATGAGCTGTACCTGCAGCAGTCGATCTTGGTGTGCATGCTGGCTTTCTGGCTTGGTTGTGTATCACACTCTCTTTCCCTCCCATCTCACTCCTTCTTCCTCTTGTGGAAATAAAACCCAGATTCAGGGGAGAAAGAACATACAGCAGCTTCCAGGCAGATCTCCAGTCTGGATGGTCAAATCCCAAACTAGCAGGTTGTGGTGGTCTTCTGCTGGAGAGCCTGTTAAAATAAATAATTTTCTTAGGGAAATCACTGAGGTCTCCACTTGTGCTGTAGCACAAAGTCCACATTCCCAGGGTAGATTCCCACATCTATCTCTGATAACAGAGAAGGAAAAGGGTTGATAGAAAAC
The DNA here is from genome assembly GCA_035582835.1 of Phoebastria nigripes. Taxonomy (NCBI): domain Eukaryota; kingdom Metazoa; phylum Chordata; class Aves; order Procellariiformes; family Diomedeidae; genus Phoebastria; species Phoebastria nigripes. The sequence continues at coordinate 574,807 of JAYKAV010002925.1, read as the reverse complement.
CGACAATGTGCTGGGGAGAAGAGTATGTGTTGCCCAATGTGTTTTTAGGCACAGTAGGAATCCACGCACAGACATAAATTATCAGAGAGAGAAAATGCCTCGGCATCAAAGCCACGTTCAATCCGTGGGAGAGCCTCAATGCCAGCTCAAATATAGCACAACGAGCAGATGTCTTTACTACAGTAGGCATACTTAGACCTCCCTGGATTCACAGCAACAGCATAGAATTACAGTCTTTTTCATTCAAAAATTATAGCAAAAATCTGTGTTGCCACTCACCTTTTATATAAGCATGGGAGGCTACAACACTCACCCCCAGTGAGAGATATGCAGTAAAGATAGAAAGGAACAGGAGAAATTAAAGGAGGAAGGAAGCAATTTCCATTCTTCCTCTTAAAGCCAGGCTTCCTTATGTGGAAAGATGCAAAATTCCTTGTAGCCAAACTCAGGAGGTGTAGACTAGATGGGGAGGCTACAAGATGGGTGAATAACTGGATGGGCCTTCAGGTTTCAAAAGCAGTGATAAATCACTTGAAGTCTACCGGGTGGCTGGTAATGACTGGTGTTCCTCAGTGGCTGATACTGGGGCCAATAATATTCAGTGTCTTCACCTGAACAATGCGGTGGAATGCACAATAAACAAGATAGTGAATGGCAGAAAATGGGGATAGCAGTTGACACACCAAAGCTCAAAGCTGCTGTTTGAAAAGACCTCAACAAGCTGGAAGAACGGACTGGCAGGAACCTCATGAAGTTCAGCAATGACAAATGTAGAGCCCCTGGAATGGAATAAGCCTATGCAACAGTACAGACTGTGTTGGCTGGCTAGAAAGCACTTTGCAGAAAAGGACCTGTGAATTGTTGTCCTGATGGACAACAAGTTGAACCTTGAGTCAGCAGTGTGCCCTTGTGGTGAAGAAGGCCAGCCTCATAAGGTATTAGCAAGAATGCAGCCAGCAGGTCGAGGGAATGACTCTTCATCTCTATTTAGCAGTTACGCCGTTGCGTCTGTCCTACTGGGTTCATTTGTGGGCTGTAAAGTACAAGAAACATCAACAAACTGGAGCAAGTTCAACAGAAGGCCCCCAGGCTGGCTGGGGCTGGAGCACTCGACCTGTGAGGAGAGGCTGAAGGACCTGGGCTGGTTCAGCCTGGAGAGCCAGTTTYGGGGGCACCTAATTGCTGCCTTCAGCTGCCTTTAAGGTAGTTGTAGAAAAGGTAGAGCCATACTCTTCTCAGAGCTGCACAAAGAAGGTTGTCTTCCCTAATAGGGTAAGAGGCAATGGACACAAGTTGTAACAAGAGAAATTTCAACTGCATATATTGAAAAACATGTTCGCGATGAAGGTGGTTAAACACCAAAGCCAGTTGCCCAGAGAGGTTGTGAAAGCTCCATCCTAAGAGATACTAAAAAGCTGACCAGACACGGCCTTAAGCATTCTGACCTAGCTTAAAAACTGGCCTGGCTTTGAGACCTTCAGAGCTCCCTTACAACCTGATATTTTTTCTATGATTTTATGATTCATGGAACCCAAGAGAGAAAGTTAGCAACATAAAACCTGAATTCTTAATGTAATGCTCAAAACTTTCCCTGAGAGAGTCAGTTTGTGGGAGGCAGAGAGCCCTGGTGTCTGTTTCCACACCTGATGGCAGAAGGGTCCATGCCTGAACCTCATGAGTTTAATACCAGCCCTACATATTCAAAGATAATTCCTGTTCCCAGCCTTTGAGTGATAGTCTCCTGCCCATAAAAATCCCACAATTGTGGATGTTGTTTCTGCGAATAGCTACCAGGAAAAGCTTTGGGTATGTATGAAGTTGACTGACAGTTATCCCCACTTTATCAGCTATATAAGGATATGTTAAAATACTTGCTCCCTTTTTATTGGAGAGATTTTCACAGCCCATTTCACAATGTTTGTTCATTAAGTTGCAGGGCAGGACAGCAAGTCCTGTGTTAGCAGAGACCGAGCAAACACCAGAACTGTGTAGCGCTGGCTCTGCAACCCGGACCACCACCTTCACTGGCAAGAATGGCCAGCTGGAACGGACACAGCTTTCCGACTGAAATCTATCTGACTGCACAGTGCCACATGGATGTGGATGTGTTGAGCTGGGCTGGTGCTGGCTGGGGTGTTTCTGAATAGGTGCTCCTGGGTTTAGGAGATCGTCCAAGAAGGAGCAGCTGTGCTCAGTCAAGAGCTTGGTTTGGAGTGCTCTTGACAAGTGGAAGTATAAGTTGCTACAAGTAATCCATTATCATCTTTGACTTGTTTGGCTTCTTTCTGTATTTTCCTTGGGAGCACTGCAAAAGCCAAAGGTGTGTTTACATAGCTCTGTTCCTCCTTGGCAATCTCCTTATCCTTTTGGAAACTTAAGTGAGGCACAAAAACTGCACGCTGCAGGCACATTTCTAGCAACCCTAACTTTGCCTATCCATAAAACAAGCAGTATAACAAGTGCCAGTTTTGCCTTCAGCCTCTCTTTTTGAAAATAGTACTGGAAAGGCACACACATTGTATATCAATTAAACAACATACGGATGCCATGAACCAACCCAGAAAAAGACAGCACTTTATGGGGATCTGTGCTAGCATCAGAAAAACCTACAGCCTATTTCTAATCAGAGCTTATTTTGCAGTGCCTGGAAAAGGATGGATGGGACAGACAGGGTTGGTAGGGAGCCTTATGAACCACAGAAAAGACCAAGAGGAGTTTTCCCTTCCGAACCCCTCTCCTCTGTTCAAAGGTTTGGGTTCATCACCCTGAGCCTATGGCAGTTTTCCCACAAGACACGCCAAAGGCAAACACACAGTCTTTTAATGGCTGGAGCAGCTTAACAAGGAGTAGAGAAGTTCAAATCTTTCCTTTGTCCTGGGAGGCAGGGATTGAAAGTCACATTTCGTACTTCCCAGGCCAATGTCCTAGTTGTTGTCTAACTGTTCTCTCTTCCTTTCATTTAATAAAGCTTCAATTAGTCTGTTCGAAATGGGATGCAGTTAACAAAAGAGACTAGGAGCCTCTTTCTTTGCCCGGTTTGTCAGGGTGGCTCATAGTTTATTGATCAGGTGAGATATGGAGACTGAATTTCCTCAGAGAAAAGAGGGAGTAGTCTAGAGATTTCATGCGCTGGGTGACTCCTCTCATTACAGAGTTACTGAATAAAAAAAAGATAAGGTGCATTTTTGCATAGTTCCCAACCTGGTTAGAGTGTTTCTCCAGTCAGATGTTCCACTACACCCTGACCAAACGTGAACACTTAATATGTTTGCTTAAGTCTTCTTCACAAGAGCAAATTTCTCTCTAAGACATCTCCATATGGTTAGTGCTATAATATAGTAACGCCCAAAAAATCTCACTGAATGAAAATCATTCCTGAGAGTATTTTCAAAAAACATCCTCCTATCCTCATGCTATCCTCAATTATTTTAGGTCTGATGTTTGTGAGAAAGGCTGAGGACCCTCTGCTTTCTGGCAGAACAGCTCTGCTTAATTAAAATAACATAATTTGGAACAGCAGACACAGATCAAGCAATAAATGGTATAAAAATAAACCAGATCACAAAACAAGAGAACAGGCTCATATTTGTCACCAAATCTGATTCTTACCTCTTTCCCTTCACCAATGACATGTAGTTTACCCATTTTAAGTGTTTTTGCATTGCTGTTACATGTGATGATATCTAGATCACTTCATGAGCGATTTTCACATTGCACAGTGGAATAAACAGCTCCCAAAACATATCAGAGAGACACCTGCTCTGTATAATATTTTCATGGCAAAATTAATTCTTGCAAAAATAAATTGTGAAGGGAACCTTACAGAAATTATTCTGAAATAGTGAGCTGGGAAAACTGAAAACTTGTAATATAATTCCTTAAACTATCTGCAAGGTTTAATAAAATCAGTAGGTTTTCTAGATGGAGAATCTGCAACATGGGCCAAAAACACCTGAGCAATGCCATAGCTGTTTCTTTGACTTTGTAAAAGTTATTTTCATCCCTCTTATTGCAATTTCTTTAACCTATTATTGAAGGAGTAAATGTAATTCCTGAGTTATTCCCCATACCTCGGAATTTTTAATGGTCTTGGGGGAACAAGTTTGCTCTCAAGTAATGTATAGCTGTGTCAACACAAAATATATTTGGATATCTCTCCTGTAAAGTGTGAGAAATGAGACCAAAAAACTTTATATGCAACACCAAACTACTTCCAGTAGGATCACCAGAGCTGTCAAACTACTAAACTCTTGGTTCAAATGAAGAGAAGGCTCTGGGGAGACCTTATAGCAGCCTTCCAGTACCTGAAGGGGGCCTACAAGAAAGCTGGAGAGGGACTTTTTACAAGGGCCAGTAGTGATAGGACAAGGGGTAATGGCTTTGAACTGAAAGAAGGTGGATTCAGATTAGATATAAGGAAGAAATTCTTCACTAGGAGGGTAGTGAGGCACTGGAACAGGTTGCCCAGAGAAGCTGTGGATGCCCCATCCCTGGAAGTGTTCAAGGCCAGGTTGGACGGGGCTTTGAGCAACCTGATCTAGTGGAAGGTGTCCCTGCCCATGGCAGCAGGGTTGGAACTAGATCATCTTTAAGGTCCTTTCCAACCCAAACCATTCTATGATTCTACGATTCTATGAATGCAGACAACATTTGTGATCCCTTTGTGACTATCAATAATGATAGGATGGAGAACTTATTTCTAAAGGCCTTCAGGTAATGATGGGAGGCTTGAATCTGTCCAGAAGCTATTAGACTAAGTTGTCTTGCAGCGGAAGCGTTTCATCATACACGAAGCAGTTCCTGAACCTCTTCAGCCTGCAGCACGGTGTGTTCATACAGCCCAGAAGAAGCTTTGATTTAGTTGTGTGGGCTGACAGTCAGGAGCTACACACACGGTTCACTTGTTGCCACAGAGGGGGTGGCATGATCGTGAGAGGGGGTGGTGGGTAAACAGGCACAGTATGCAGCCATCTCATTTTAATCTGCATGTGTGTGTGCAAATCGCCACCCACAGCCACAGTGTGAAGGGAAAAAGAAGAAGAAAAATTGGACTTTTAGAGTGAGATCCTGTTGTGGTTTAACCCGGCAGGCAGCCAAACACCACACAGCCGCTTGCTCACTCCCCCCACCCCACAGTGAGATGGGGGAGAGAATAGGAAAAAAAAAAAAGTAAAATTCATGGATTGAGATAAAGACAGTTTAATTGAACAGAAAAGGAAGGGAAAATAATAATAATAATATTAATAATAATAATAATGATGGTAGAATATACAAAGCAAGTGATGCATAATGCAATTGCTCACCACCCACTGACCGATACCCAAGCAGCGATCGCTACTTCCTGGACCACGCCTCCTATTTATATAGTGAGCATGATGTCATATGGTATGGAATACCCTGTTGGCCAGTTGGGCTAGCTATCCCGGCTATGCTCCCTCCCAGCTTCTTGTGCACCTGGCAGAGCATGGGAAGCTGAAAAGTCCTTGACTAGTAGACTACTTAGCAACAACTAAAAACATCAGTGTGTTATCAACACTATTCTCATACTAAATCCAAAACACAGCACTAGGAAGAAAATTAACTCTATCCCAGGTGAAACCAGGACAGATCCTTAGTTTTTTTCCCATCTGGCAGGACGTGCCTAGCACCATGCAAGACCTGCTGGCAACAGAGGCGGAGGAAGCCCTCCATCACTCCTGTGCAACTTGCTGGTTGCTCTTACAGTGAGTTAAATCAGCATGAGGGCTGGATTGCATCTATTCTGGTATGTCATGACATAAACTCACTGAAAAAAGCAATCAAGAGCCATTATTTAATAGAGGGATTGATCTAATGGAAGACTTTTTACCTAAAATTGTGATTATTCATTCTTGTACTCCCGCGATGTGTATCAGCTCTGCAAGATGTGTCTTCATTCAAAATCCCAGCCCTGTCCAGTCAGAGATATGCTCATGTCTTCTGCTGTGATTTATTTTTACTGCTTTGTGTCAATATTAAACAAGTTCCTTAACACTTTTGGAGCAAGTGAAGATGTGATAAAGAGAATGGCAGTTTTTCTCTAATAAGCTGTCATTACCTAAATAACTGTAAATGTTGTGCTATTGCTTTCATACAATTTAAGATACTGCAATATAGATATTATTTCGCTATGTGATTTTTAAATCTTCCTCTAGCTTTTATAAGGGCATCTGTCAGGTTACAATTTATAAATTCTATTTACTGTGAAGAAAGCCAATTCATTACACTTCACTGAAATCTTTAAATTAATGGAGTCACTCTTCTGAAACTTTACTAATTTACAAGTTATTTGTCTTTATTCATGAAGCCTGTGGATACCCAGGTAATTTTATTTTTTAAACCCTCAAACTCTGAAAATGAGTTATTTCATACACCCTCTTCTGTCTCATGTAACATCTATTAGCTTCTTAAGAGAATCATCCTGATAAGAATATCTCATTACAACACCCAGAATACATTTCCTACATTTGTTTATGCCAACGTTGGGGGAGTTAAATTTTTAATGTATGAATATGTGTCTAGTCTAAACATGACTAAGAAATGGCACACATTTACATAGCCACAAGATACATAAGGCATTTCCTCTGTGACACAAGAAATATGCCTGAAAAAAGAATGCCATGAAATACTAAATACAAACTTACAGACCCAAAAATTAGATGTCTACATTACTGTTTTGAAAGGGTAAGTTAAGTTAGGCTAAGCTCTCTTTTTTGCTCTCTGGACCCTTAGAAATAGCAGCTGTTATATGAGCTGGCTTCACAATAATACTTCTGTTGTTAGAGCTCCCATTAGGGACTTCTAGCACTCAAAGGGAAAGCAACCTATCTTCCATCTACCTTCCTGCATGTCCAGGGAGGGTAATCAAGTACAGCATTTCCAAAGTCGTTTTTTTTTTTTTTTTTCTTTACAGATTTTGCTTTGTCCTTTGAGAACTGGATACCTCTTCAGGTGAAAATAAAACAAAATTCACTTTGCTGTACCCGGGTGTAGGAAAAGTCTGTTTATGTTGAGTAGGATTCAGAAGCCTGAACGGGAGCTGGGCAGAGCCTATTGGTTTAAAACTCCAGGCACATGCCAGAGGTGAAAGTTACAGCTATGTTACTAAATAATATAGGCTGGAGACTGTTCTCTGCAATGCAGCCAGATGACACTGGAACTTGACAGTTAAATTCCCTTCCTCTCCCCAATAGCCTGGCTACACGCAGGCTGCCATTGCCAGCTCTATTCGGTGCTGTCCTGGGACAGTGTAAGTTACCATGTCTGCACCAAAACCATGCCAGGAGCAATGCCTGCTGTCTAACAGTGCCTACCCCTTGCTGCTGTTTTACTAAAGCAGATTTATAGATGTAGTCAACAGACCCAAGCTACAGGACAGGCCTTAAGCTCTTCTCGTGGTAATGTAAATCCCACTGTCATAAACGAACATAACATCTTACTGGGAATTTTACTAGGTGATAGGATGGGTAAATGTCAAGTAACCAGGGTGGTTGTCAGACCTTTTTCTTTTCTTTTCTTCTAATTTCTCTTTCAACTAAAATTCTTACCTCTTGACAAAAAATCACCTATCCTGCCTAATATGCATAAGAATCACTCAGCAAAAGAAGGATGGGATGTGTCTGGAAAAGTTATTCCTGCCTTTGAACTGTTAGGATTTGGAGAGGGCTGGCTTATTCAGAAGCTTAGATTTTTCCCTCTTTTTTTATTTCCTGTCATCTCAGTCCATAATTCCAGTTGCTAGCAAAAGCTGCATCAATGATACTGCACCAAAAAAAAGAAAATTGACTTTCAATTTCTATTTCTTTTGTGGCTTACAAACAATGTGTTTCTTTTAAAGGAAGCTTATTTTCACTTGAGTTTCTTGAATTACATAAATTGTTTTCTTACAAAGGAAACCACAGGACTATTGATCATGAAAGGTGGTTATTCGTGTGAAGATAAACTCAAAGGTTACATTTTGAGATGTCCGGGTTACAACCATTGTTGGGAGTCCGCTGTAAGCAATTTGGGTAAGTGCAGAAAATGTTTCTACAGGTTTACTGGAGAGGTGGTGCTACGTGGCATTCTGAAGGGGTGCTGCTAGGAGAATGACAGACGTGAGAATTAGCTATTCTGAAAAGTTTTGCAGATTATGAACTGGCAATATACACTGGACAAACAGCTTGCTTGGTACAATACAGTCTACATCAGAATTTCATAGAACTGAGTTGAGTTCTATTAATGGGTAGGAAAAAAAGTGAWTTTTTTTTTTTAAAAGTCAAAACATTTTATTCAATATTTTTGATTCTGCATTTTAAAAACATGTTTAATTGAATCTAATTAAATACAACTATGAAAAATTCAAAAGCTATTTCAATTTTTCCACCATGGACAATTTGTTTTCAACCTGATCATTATTTTCCAGGGGGCAGAGAGAAGAAAGAAGATGTTTTATAAGAAAAAGAGAAGAAATCTCTTTATGTTAAAGGATTTTTCTTTATTCTGTTTTGCCATTGATTAAAAAAAAATTTCATAATACTAGCACTGATAATGAGCCGAAGTCTTTCACCCATAGTCATGCTATTTTCCAGATTAATGAAGGAGAGCAACATCTGGTCCTTAATCAAGACATACCTTGTTTTATTCCTGCAAATATGTATTGAGTTTTGCTCTGATCTGTGACAAAAATAATTAAAAATCACATCCTGGGATATATTCCTAATACCACTTATTTTAAAGTGAGTGTAAACAAACCTTTAATTTTTATTTATGTATGTATTTAGTATATCCATGTACTTACTTATTTAAATCATGCAGTCATTATTATAGTCTCTTAAAAAGGAAAGAATTAGGATCTTCTGATCATGAATGGAAGTTGCAAAATAAACCAATAGGGTATCAGTAAATAAATCAGTATCTGGATAAAATTCTTGATTAAATGAATCTTGCTAAAAGCACCAGATGCGAAAAAGACAAAAGACTAATTGTCAACATCAGTGATGCTAAGTAAATGTTTGACTTACTGATTATAATGAACCACTGCTATTAGTGGGAGTTTTGTGAAAATTGTTTGTTCTTGAATTATTGTTCCATGGTGAAAATGCTGTTTTGGTGGCATATTTCATATGGAATTATTTTGTCTATTGATATACAGCTAATTTGCCCCAGGAAAATGTCTTTTATTGTAAGTTGGGGTTTTTGTAGTATGCAAGTCATTTTTCTATAAACAATATTTATTAGACTAATATTGGTGGGTTTTAATTTTAAAGCTCTACACAGTGTCTAATTTCCCTCCATTAGTCATAATTTTTGATACATGAACTTTCTTCTAATTGCCACTGAATGTCATTTGCAGCCTCATAGGTCTTTATAAATAAGAAGTCTGAAAAATCAGAAACTCTTCAGCTAGTGGAAGTCGTGAAATGTTCAAGACATAGCAGAGATTCACAAAATGGCATATGACTAAACACTCATAACAAAAAAAATCCTCTAATAAGACCTAGCTGAGCTGTGTGAATATAATCAACAATCTCCCATTGCTAACAATATTTCATTCAAAAGACCTTGCAAATATATATCTTTGGCATGTCATGCATTTTAATTCATGTAATTGGAACAGAAAAAAAAATATAAATAACTATCAAGAGACTTACTGGATGTGGCTGCCATTTTCTTAATGGTACTAAAAAAAAAAAAAAATAAAAGCCATGAATATTTTCAATATTTAGAAAACAGCATGACTTCAGTTGCAGATTTTGGTTTGTCATCTGTGTTAGTGCTGTGTACCTAGAAGTACTCCTGAAGAGAAAGAGAGGGGAAGATTGCTCTTTTAGTGGCTCTGTGCTTCTGGTATCCATTTTGTCACATCTTAGTAGATAAGGATTTTTGTTCTCTATCAAGCTCGTACTGCCAGGTGTCTCCTGGGTAAGGACTAGCTGCATGATCAGCAGGAGACTAAACTCTCTACAGACCCAGTCAAAGCGGTAGCAGACTCTTACCTGACACTTTGGCCTGGAGTATTTTTACACCTGAACCACAGTCACAAGAGGTTTTAGTTCTCCAGCCTAAATTACCCCATTACTGACTGTCATAGCTTAACTCCTCCTTATGGACCTCTGGGGTGAGAAAAAGTTTGACCCAACCATTTGTGAGGTGCAGTCAATGAAAAGGGGTGAATCATGATAAAGAAGAGGCAAGGATTAATGGCAGAAACCTGAAGCAACCTATTCTTCAAAAAATGTTTGTTTCCTCTTCCTATACACCCTTCCTAGTGAGCTAGCTTTGATGGACTTATCTTAAGGTTTCACTTTGCACCTCTGCAACCCTCTCTTGGGTCACTTTGCTCAGGCTCAAAAGAGCCTGAAGGAGCCAGCTAGGGCTGTGTGCAAAGAGACTCTGCAAGCAAGATAAGCACAAATTTATAGTGTAAAGCAATAGTTGGCTATCACTCCCAAGTGCTACAAGTCTAAGCTTTAGTGTGCTCACCACCCTGAAGAGACACCTGAAGAGTCTTTGCTGGTCAGAAGGTGCCAGTCAGGAAGGAAAGAGCTGGCCCCTGTCCCTGGATTAGATCCTCCATGCTGATGAGTTGTCATCTGCTGACTCCACCCTTCTCCCGTTAGGGTTTTCTTCCTTTCTATGTTGGTATTTTTCCTTTTGAATATGTCAGCTGCCAACAAACACTATCTCCCCTATCTCTATCTGCCTAATTTTACACCTCTTATTTTGCATCGTTCTCTCTACAGGCTTTCCTATGGCCTTTTTCAGAGCTTAGTTACTTGCTCAGAAGTCTGGGACAAGTTTATACAATGGGCACATGTCAGAAATAGGCCTGAGCCATAGGAAGACAGACAGCTGAACCCATGGTGAGGGCAGTCACAGAGCAAGGGGGTTATGTTTCTTTTTCAGTGTGTCAAGCTCATAGAGGATTCAGCAGCTCTTCCTCTGCTGAACAAGATATTTTGTTTTATTAGCAAGTGTCTTGCAGGAAGAGTACATCTGTGCTTTGTTTTTGTTTCTGAGTGCTACTGAGAATAAGTATTTATCTATATAATTCATGGTGCTGTTTGGCCCTAACTATACGGCAGATATCTAGATAGATGCACTTCTGCTATCACCCTCACCCTGGAATTTGGGAAACTGTCTCACAGTTGTACTATGCTCTTGACTGGTTCCCCATTTTCCAGTTCCTGATATATTTCAAGACAGTGCCCCAATCTTTTTATTCCAAACTGACACCGTGACCCTCTCATGTGACATGATACAGAGGCTTCCCTGCAAATACATTAAAACACATGTTGTTGAAATCTCTAGGGGGGCGGAAAAATGACCCTGGAGAAAAAGTGGCTGCTTGTTTTATAACCATACAGGTGCTTGGGGTGACATATGCATTTTCTCATTCAGAGTCTAATCACAGCACTTTGTGTCCATCATGGAAGACTGCTTGGGGTGGATTCAAATTGCCACCTGCCCACCTACTCAGCATGTAAGTTTTCTGTGTGCTGTGCATGGGAGTACAAAATAAACGGGTATTAAGTTAACGTTTTAATGACTCTGGGATCTCTAACAGGCACAGAAAGCAAAGGAATCCCTCGCTGCCTTTGCATGTGGTATCACGTATATGTTAAACAGAAACACTCTGGAGGGTGTGTGATGGGGGTCACCAAAATGTTCTTTCCTTTTTGTGCAACTGAATGTGCTGGGGTAATTTTCTTAAAAGTATTTTTTAGGAGAAGTTGTTCATTTTTATGAGGAAACGTAAAAGCTGCAACATTATGCAAAAATGTTGATTTAATATCCACAGTACTCATTACTCACAAAGGGGTCTGATGAAGAGTTTACTGACATGAATAGAAAGATTCCTATTGTCTTCAAGCATCAATATTACTAAGCTAATGACTACTTTGAGGCAATGGCTGCCAATGACAACTGGAGGATTTCTGAAGCTGACATCTGTTCTTGGCAGAAACCAATTACCTGTGTATCAATTATGGTAAATAAAAAATACTGAGTTCAGAAAATTGAGATGTTGTTAGCCTGACGTGGCCCACACGACTGGAACATTTGATTCAAGGAAGTAATACACAATAAAAGAAATTACCCTTCTGTGAATCAATTGTTATTATGTGTACAGTTTCTACAATGCTAATCAATTGTTAAGAAATTAAATGGAAAACATTACGCTTTTTACAAAGTGACACCTTTATCAGTATTCAAGCAGAGACTTTCTGGAAATAATTAGTTATTTCTAGGTGGGTCTGAATCAAAGCCTCACTCTGAATATTACCGAAGTTTGGCTGAAGACATTGTGAGTATTATCTCTTCTCCTCTGGGAACAATCATGTCTGTCTTTGCATTTTGGAGCTATCTTCTCTGCCTTCAAATTAGTTTAATTAGCTCCTGCAAACTGAAGATAAAATGGGTTGCAGAGCTGCCTCATCAAGAAGCAACTTTGGTCAATTTAGGTCATTAAGACCCTATCAAACTCTTGCATTACTGCTGTTCTCAGAGGAAAGGATTTTTTTCCCCCAGCAAAACCTTACAGAGAATAAACAGTCTAGATATTAAGGGGGCAGGAGGCATTGTTTCAACTTTAACTTAGAGATAAAAAGATAAGGCTGTATATCAAGGAAATGAGTCCACATGAACTGGAATATAACAACATCACTATATTGCTCATCATGATATCACTAATTTACTGAAAGAGTGTATGTGCAAACCAAAGAATATTCAATTAATTCCTGAAAATCTTTGGATACAGCTGCTGGTCTTTCATCATCTGGAGACTGAAGTGAGGTTCCTACGCTCCCTGAGCTATCACATAGAGAAAATCAGGGGCCTAAGAGCGGGTGTCCAAAGCATTGGAACAGCCCAATCTACTTGTATGTGAGGCTTTTCAGGATATTTTTTCATGTTAGCTTGATCCTTCTCTGCAGAGCACTTTTATTCCAGATTGTGCAGGATCTGGAATAAAAATCTTTATTCAGATCTTTAGTCAGACTGTTATTTCACAGGACCTGGACAGAGAGAAATAACAGCCGGACATATTGTCGTGTTTTAACCTGGCAGGCAGCTAAACACCACACAGCCACTCGCTCGCTCGCCCCCCATTGAGATGGGGGAGAGAATTGAAGAGTAAAAATGAGAACACTTATGGGTTGAGATAAGAACAGTTTAAAAATTGAAATAAAATATAATTAATAATAATAATAAGAATAATAAGAAGAAGAAGTAATGAAAAGGAAGATAACAAAAAGAAAGAGAAATAAAACCCAAGAAAGACAAGTGATGCAAATGAAAAACAATTGCTCACCACCGACCAATGCCCAGCCAGTCCCTGAGCAGCAGCCCCCTGGACAGCTTTCCCCTAATTTATATACTGAGCATGACGTCATATGGTATGGAATATCCCGTTGGCCAGTTTGGGTGAGCTGTCCTGGCTGTGTCCCCTCCCAGCTTCTTGTGTATCTCCAGCCTTCTCAGTCAGTAAAGCATGAGAAGCTGAAAAGGCCTTGACTCTGTGTAAGCACTTCTCAGCAATAACAAAAACATCCCTGTATTATCAACACTGTTTTCAGCACAAATCCAAAACACAACCCCATACTAGCTACTACAAACAAAATTAACTCTATCCCAGCCAAAACCAGCACATAAACGTAATTTAGATCTAGAAGTAGCACAGCTGTCATGGTAGGGTGCTGTAGCTGAGCAATTAAGCTGCATTACATAGTGTGTGTCATGCATGAAGAACTAGGACTAGTAAAAGTGAGTCATGAAATATTAGACTAGACAGCTAACTTTTAGATGGCTAAAGTTCAGGTAGAATTCATCCCAACTTGGATATCAACTCCAAAATTACAATCCTAACTTAGATACTAGATCCAAAATTAATTAGTCCTCAGTGTCAGCATGTACCTGAAGGCATTGGGAACCTACCCTTGCACCCAGAAGTTCCCTCATCATCTCGAGGCTATGACTGCTCCCACTGAGCAAATGAGGCACCCAGTTGCCATCCAGCTTTACACATCACCTGAAACTGATCCACATGAAAGGTCCAGGGCAGTGCACAAGAGTAAGTGCCAGGCACCATACCTCATGTTACAGGGTCTCTGCTTCAGAAATACTGCAGTTCCACCAATAATCACAACAAAAATTATGGCGCTTTGAAAGAAAAATGGCTAACCATGGAAAGCATGCCATGGTTTCCCAATCCGCTTACAGCTGTGCGAGAGTGTTTTTTATGGGAAATAAATGTCAGGTTTGCCTTGCCAATTGAAGGCTGAAAAGCACTTGTCACTGACAGAATATGCTCTGTATTATTTTATGTTCTTGGTATAATAAAAAGTAGAAAGGGAAAGTTAATGCAGGAAGCGTGTGCTGGCAGCTAGACCTATTCAGGGGAGAGAGGAAAGATGCAGATGAGGTCTCTTTCTAGAAGTCATCTACCTGGCAGTGCTATATCAGTGAAGCATGAGGAGGTTTTAAAATTTGAAGACCCTATAGTGGAGAATGCTTGGACTTTACCACAGTGTTTCAGAACATGGCCTACATTTTGTTTCACAAGCTAATACAACTGCTCTATCACTGCAATTTCCCTTCCCCGGTCCACAGTGCAGCTGCATCCAGCTCCTGCTTCAAAGGGATTTAGCCATCAGCCAATTCCTCTGATCCTTGGAGGGGATGGAGGAATGATCTTTGCACTGTTTGGGTTTAATTTTGGAGCAGAGGGGACCCTGCTGAACACATCATGTCACTAAGTCAGCGAGGCAACATGTGAATCATCTGAGGGGGATTTGCTCTGAGCGTTGTCAAAGCACGGGATTAGCCTTGCAGGTTTGTGGAACTCTGCTTACTTTGAATTTTGTTTCATGTTCAGATGAGACATTGGAACAAAGACAACTCATCTGAAAGAGCTGGAGGCTCATCTGCCTGTTTTGGTCTCAGATTACACCACTGGGCTCACTTGGTTTTCCCTCGCAACAAAAAACATCCAAGTGCCACTCAGTCGCAACCCTTGGTCAGGATGAGAGTTGTGGGCGTTGACAGATCCTCACTAGATCTGTCCTGAATTTCAATTTCTTTCTGTCCTAGGTATTTTGATACCTTTGGCAGAGTTGTCTACTTAATGGCCTCATCTCTTCTTTCATCTTGGTAAAAACTGCGTTTTCTCACTCCCTCTCCCTCCTACCAGTTCTTGGGGTAGCCCACCCACCTCGTTCACCACTGTAGGGGCCTCCTGTGTATCCTCCTGTCCTGGGTGCCCTGCCAGAGGGCAGGCCCTGCCCACCCAGCCCCAGTTCTCCAGACCTTCTCCTCAGCCCACTGTCCCTGCATGCCCCCCAGCTGCTCGTGCATGCCCCATAAACTGTCAGTGTCACTTAGAGCCCATCCACCCCAAAACTGGGCTCCACAATCACCTCTATGTGTCTGTCCTCCAGTAGCTCCATTTTCTCACCCTTATATCCTGCCAGACACCAAGAGATGGGACATCTTGTCATCTGGGGAGGAGGGGAGAGTGGTGGTGTGTGTGAAGAACCCTTCAGAGCCAGCCTCCACTTGGACCTCAGGCTGTGGGTGGCACATGCAGGAATTTCCTTCAGAGGTTGGTGGGCATGGGCACATTCCCCTCACCATGGGTACCCTGGCTCATGACCTTTCTGTGGCAAAAGGTAGACCCTGGCACACATGTACCCCAAGTGCTTCAGGTCATTGTCACACTGCCAGCTCCTCCAGATCCTCTTGCTGAGGCTTTGGCTGCACATGTGTCCTCACTGCTTCCTCTGTCTGAGGCTCAACCAACTCACTCCACCTTCTCATCCTGGTCCTGTCCATGCTGTCCATTCCCACCACCTGAAGGAGAAACTCAATAGGGAAGGCGTGTTCCTAATGACTTCTGCTCCCTCATCAGTCATGCCTCCAAGCAGTACTGTGTGCCCAGCTCCATGGATGCCTCCTAGGAGAAGTGGATGCTCTCGGAAGTGTTCTGCTGAGTGTCACTCGCCAGCTCCTCTGCCACCCATGTCTGAGCCCCCAACCCTCACACTCCTCTTTTTTCATTCATTGTCCCCCATCACTAGCTATCTGTCCTCCTTGTGTTTCATTTTTCATTGTTCTCTCCCTCTCATGCACAAGGCACAGGATCACCTACAGGACTTACACAGCTCTTTGTCCACTGTACTCACCATGCTCCAAACGCTCCTTTACTTATCCTATTACTACGAACACCCCTTTGTTGGCATTTCTGCTTGTCTTCAACAGAAAAGGCTATAACAGTGCATTCAGGAAAAATACGAGAAATAATTTAATCCCGGAGTGAAATTCTGTAACTGCAATAATAGACACTTTCTCCCAAAACAAGGCAAAACCCTCCACAAACAAATATGCAGGAAAGTCCTTTGTCTGTACATGTCTTTGGTTTGAACAACAGCATACACCTCTGTGTTTTGGATGAATGTTTCTTTTAATTTAATTTCATAAAGAAACATAACTCTTTTTAATGTAACACAACGTTGCATAAATGATGTTAAACATCATAGTGACTTTACTGAGGTTACATTAATCTGTAGTTTCTTAATAAGTACAAAAAACCTCTAAAGTCACATTATTAATTTAAAATGGAGGCTTCACACAGTTCAGATAAAAATTTGTCATTCCTATGTCTCATTTTCTTTCTTCTTTCTTTATCAGTTTTATAGTCAAATATTTGAATTACTCACAAGGCAAAATACATAAAATTTATAATATAATTTAGGAATCTATTATGAAATAAATTTCACCTATATTACTTTGTCTTTTAAAAAATATTATCCCATATTTCATATCTAGTATCTTCTTAAGTCTACAGTACCTAATAAACACTTCAAAGTTAAAATTAAGCTGTTGCTTGCTTTAATAATACTTCATGTCTGATAGCACTAGAACTTTCTAAAGTGCTCCACTTAAACAGCTAGGAAAGTAAGAAAGTGAAACCCAAGAATTTCTGATCTTTTGGCCTATTCACTTTGTGTTACAATTTTCATTTTGATGCACTAGAATTACATTTGAATTGTGTCTTGTTCTTCATGAAATTGTCATCTGTTCTGAGTTCCTGCATTCATGCACATCTCTCATCTCCCATTTTTGAACTTCCCATCATGATATTTTGCACAAATAGGAGCTACAAAAATTTGACACAAAGCTTTAGTTTGAAGGTTGCTTTTAAGGAATTCTGAAAGTAAAGTTGCAAAAACACAAGTGCAGCTTGAATCCTAACAGTGGCTTGATTTTTACTTTTTAATTTCATTTTGCATGAATTAAGCATAAGATGAGAATTTGACACAGGTTATAGAGACCAGCTTAGCATAAGCTTGGAAACTTACAGGTTTGCAGGTGGTCCTGTCCCACATGTAAGCTCTTCTGTATTCCTGAAAAGTGCTCCATTAAAAATGATAGTCCGTCCAGATGGGAGGTAGATGTCAAGAGCAGACAGCAGATCACTGCAGTAAAAGAATATGAACTGAAGTATGAAAACTTAAAATAATTGTCTATGCAAGAGAGTACCTCGATTTGTGAGTCTGAGAAGAGGAGAGTTTGGAGAGAGCAGGGAAGAAAGGGAAGTATCTTAATGAGGAAAGGCCATCCACAAGGCAGACCAGGCAGATCTCTGGTAATGAGGACCGCAGGCAGAGCTGCCGCAGACAGACAACAACGTTTGTCAGGATGGGGTGGAAGCCGATCGCAGGTCCAACTCACACAACAGCAGCAATGAGCATAGATGCACCAGGTAGCTTTTCACAAAGCCAGACACTAAAGCCCACAGTCCCTAAGCTGATGAGCCAGGTGCTCTGGAGGGAGAGGAAGGCAGACTTCAGGCAGGACAGTTGTTAATGTTTCTATTGTTTTATTACAAAAGGAAGTTCATGTGATGAAATTATATTGACAAGAACAGTTTAACCAAGGTTAAATTACATTCCTAATCTTACCTTTCTTCCCTTTCTCCAACAACCTTTTATTAAAATCAAACACTGAGAAGCTAATTTGTATGTGATTCATGCAGATCCTTTCTTCTTTGCCTCTGATTTTTATTCCCACACAGGCAGACAGAATACTGCTCATATTGATATAATTGGAAACACTGCCATTGATTTTGGTAGGAGCAGCATCCAGCATAGCCTAGGTGGGTTACTGAGTTTCCATGGGATATCCATTGTCACTATTCACTTCCAGTGTCGTGCAGGCCTATTACAGGAGCACAAAGTACCATATGACAATTATAACATTAAAGATCACAGTCGCTTGCAATTACATCCAAATTGTCAGCCTTAGTGTAGAACAGTGCTTAAAGGGAAAACTGCTCTGTTGCAGACAAATGCTTAAAGAATAGAAGTAGCTGGATGATTTTATTGTACAATAATGTATGCAATGTCTGATTTTCTATAGGAGACCATCAGGAATTATCTAAATCATCGTGTTCACTCTAGTTAGGGCTTCATGTAGTTCAAATTCATATAATTCTTTGAAGCTACCATGTGAGTTCCATAAACTCACATGGCAACAATGCTCAGCTTTCAAAGCACTTTCATAAAACAGCTGTACAGAGTCCATTTCAAGCCACGGAAATGAATAGTTATTTTGACAGCCAAGTCAGTGATGCTGAGATACTAAGAACTACTTTCCACATCATTAACCACAGCCTTTCCCCCTTGCTAGAGTAGCTGGTAAAAAAGGGCAGGCTACTTTTTGTCATGACAGCTTCTCAACAGCTCATTTTGTACAGTATTAATCGTGAATGTCTTTTCACCTTTCAAAAAAAAGATTTTTGTTTGCATAATAGGCCAGGTATAATGTTCACCAAATTGGCATACTATGATACACAACTGGATTATTGAAGTTTATTGAATTTGAGATTAGGTATTTTAATCTTCCAAAAACTTCAGCCAGTCCAAAATTTAACCACCTTCTCAAACACACCCTCAGTGTAACACTACCCAGCAGTCGGTGTGGACTCCCCAGCATACCTCTTCTTAATAGGAAAGGTCAGTCTAACAGTCCTCATGGACTATTTACCTTCAGTGGGATCACTGAAATTATCTTGAGAGCTCATGAGAGCTTTCCAAGCAGCTGAGTCAAACCTGGCATGCTTTATGAAGAATGACAATCAATCTCTGAATCTAAGGAGTGAAGAGCAAAATTCCCTTCTTTGGCCCTGTCACAATAGAGGGAGGAGTGTTGAATGTGAAGAGCTTTATATTCAGACGTGTTCTGAAGCACTGACTGCACTCACAAATTGGCCTCGTCTGCACAAAATTAAAAGCAGGCATGAGAGTGGACCACTACCTTCCAGTCATTTTCCATCTGTATTATTACCTGTTTGCTTGAATTGTTTTTCAGCTCAAAAGATGTATATTGGGCTTAGGAAAACCCCAGGACAGGATAGGTGCTCCAGGATAAATCTGTGCATGCTTTGCCCCCTTTGTACACGACCTGATTAGAATGACCTGCTCCATGAACAGGCACTTGGACCTACACTGGGACTCCAAGGGCAATCCAGAGCTAAGACTGAATCCACACCTTGTACATCTATAATAACGATGGAGCATGAGGAAAAAATATTTTGGCAGCAGACCTTGGCTTGCCGTTCAAGTCCTTAGAGCTCTTTTTCTTGGGAGGTAGGAGCTCAGCACTAGATAACAATAAAGACAGACAAGGAATGCAATACGAACCAAAACTCCAGTGTGCAAGCTGCACAACGTGCTCAGCAAAACAATTTTATTATGAAACAACTGACATGAAACAAATGCATTTTGCTGTGTTTATTAATATAAGAACTTGGTTGCCAGCAAGAGATCTCAGGGGATGATAAATAGGTTGTCTTCTTTTTTTTATTGAGTATGGTAAAGTCAGTATTGTAGGCTTAGAAGATGAACATAGGAGATCTGAATTCCATTAATWTCCTGGCTATTGTAATGGTACAAATAAACAGAATTTTCTACAGCAGGGAACCAACTTGACAGAAGGGTTGAATCCACTGGGATATGAGGGTACTGATTAAGAAGATATTGCAAATGCTGTTTATCTACACCCTGGCTGAAAAAGAAATGGATAGAAAAGAACATTTGGTACTATTTGAAACATCAGCTATTGAAGGTGTCACAAAGTGCTGCTGTTCTTAAGGAGTATAAAATAAAGACTTACTGTTATAAGGAGTTTGGGATTTATTTCAGTGAAACATTTTACATCTGCAGAAATTCACAATTTTCTCATGCGGAAGATTTTTTTTTCTTTTTAACAAAGATTTGGAAATGGGTGAAATTTAAACTGACAATCTTGCAGTTCAGAATTTTCATTAAAAACTTTCTATTTAGAATTATATGACATGAAACTGTAGGAGTGTAACTGTAAGTTAATTATAATAACATATTTTTTAAATATAGGAAAAATATTAATTCTCAAAATGTTTGAAACAAAATATCTAAGTTAAATTAAATTCTATTTCCCCAGGATTTTGAGTTATAAAAAATGTCAAAATTCATTTACATACTTTTTGAAGAGGTCAAATAAATACAAATTATCAAAAATATACAGCATAGAAAAGTGTTTTCCACCCAGCTACACTCCTAGCAGTATTTCCCAGAGCTCCTAAATGTCAGATCTCAACTCCAACATACATTTCTATTTAGAGACAAATCAAATTATTTACAGTATTTTTAATGATGATAATTATGCACTAAGTGGAAACAAAACAAAAATACTGCAATGCTTACTTACAGCATCGGTATTTGGATATCCAGGACAGAAACGTCATCCTCTGAATCCTGAAGCATAAACTGCTATTGTCTTCTGGTACAACTACGGTGGCATTATCTGACTAAGCAACACTTACTGACAGGGTTATCATCTGTCATTGAGACAATGCCTCAATGGTGTGCTGTGTCCATGGGTGTTCTTGGCCTGCTGGTAGAAAACGGTAGCTTGTGGTCTTTGCATGGATGACCTTTGCAGAGGTGCCGGGGCTGGTGACTTCACCTTGGAGTGGCAGCACAAAATTCAAGTTGGCAGAGTGCAAGGRGGTATATTTGAATATAAATTACTTAGATTGTTCTTCAGAATTTTTATGCAAGTGAAAACCCATCAAAATTTAGGGAATCATCTAAATGTAAAAAAATAACTAATGATTTCAATCTGGAGTTGCAAGCCTCAACATGTTGTGAACAGTTTTGAGAGTTATGAACCATCCCTCTGTCAATAACAGATGAAGGGTGGGAATGCAAACATTTTCCTATTCCCTGTCACTGTAATCCTTTCACAAGCACAATGCTAGCAAGGTCATATCTCCCTCAGCCTGGTCACAAATCTGTCCTGCCTTTTTCTACAATATAACCAGACAAAGAATGGTCCCATGCCATCTGCCTACTGCAAAGTGGGATGAGAAGACTGAAGCCGTTGAGACACAGGGAGAGGCACAAAATATTCCTTTCCTTTTGTTTCCTGACTACATGGATAGGTAAAATATTTGAGGCAGATGGGAACCCTGCTGACTCGCAACTTTTTAAACTTGTTGCAGGATAAACTGTTGCCTGATTATGTACAGTATACATTGCAAGGCTTCTTATTCAAAGGAAGTAGATTGATATCATGAAACACCTACCACTCAAATGCAGATTATAATGCATGCTGCATATGCATTATGCATATCAGTGGTATGTCAGTGAAATACAGAAATCTGAACAGAAGTGCTTATTCATTCAACTCTGAGAAAAAATAAACAACACTTTATTAGCAATTACAAAAAGACCACATGACAAAACAAAATTGCATGCATCTTTTTCACTTATATCTTAAGTGATAGAGGAGCACAGCCTCAGTATATATTGGGTATCTTTGAATACATGGTTTATCCAGACAAGCAATAATAAAGGATAATATGTTGTGATTTTTACACAGTAGCATGCCTGGATTGACCTGGAACATGTATTTCATTTGTCACTGAAGATTATGAAAATATCTTATACAGCTTCATATAAAAAAATAGTTTTTGAGTTATATATTCGAATTCAACAAAAACAATGTCTTTCAAATGGAATCCCATAAGGAGGTTAAATATCCCATAATAGTCTTGGTTTAATTCCATAATTTTAAAGCAATTTTAAAGTACCTCAACTGTAGTTTCACAAGTGCAAATCAATTTGTCCATCTAGTTCTATAGCCTTCTTTAGCACCAGTACCAATAATTAAATACTGATTGCCTTCAGACACAGAAAGTAGCTGTGTTATAGAAAATCTTGTGCCATGAACAACCAGAGAACCTTCTGAAAGGTCCTTCAGAGTTTTCTCCTATATTCATTAATCAAGAGAGAAGTGTCCYACCTTTCAGGATATGGGGGATGGTGTGATTTCCTTGACACGGTTGGTGTGGGACAAATCTTGTGGAAAAGAGCCAAATCTAGGAATGAAGCTTCACCTCTCCACAAAAACATTTGATTAGAAACTGAAATTTCATGTCAGTGCAGCTGAAATAATTCAGTTCTGGACAGAAAACTTTCTGCAGTGTGAAGAGTAGGAAAGCAGATGCTTTGCAGGGTTGATAGGGTAACAGTGTACCTTCAGTTTTAGGTTTAAGAGGGTGAAAGAATAAAATTAATGGTGCATTTCTTTGACTTTTATCCATCTCTTACCTTCTTCTTATATTTTTTTTTCTTCTTGAGTCCTCTTTTTGACTTTCAATGCATCATTTGCAATCACCCAAGCTCTCCTGAGAGACCCTTGCACTTACATGTACCTCATTCTGTGTAGGTACATGTATTCCGTTCATTCAGAGTAGCCTAATATGTGACTCTTGCAGTCAGTGTTTTCCAATAATATTCATCAAACTCTATAGACGGTAGAGACTAAAACAAATTGCTTTCAGATTATCCCTGATTTTCATTAAATTCTAAGCTGCATATTCTCTACCAGAAGTTTTTAGGAACCCCCTCTCCTTTCTCCCAGTATTTTGATTTTATTATTATGGCCAGCAAATGTCAACTTCCATTCATCCACCATATCCTCTAGGTTTATTTTCTTTAACAAGTATGTTGATACCAGAGGTAGTTTGGACCTAGTGAACTATAACAGATGATAGCAGGTTCCTATTGCAGTATTCTCTAAAGTGGTTATAAATCCCACACAAAGAAAATGTTCTCTCCACAAGTCCTTGTGTTTCAGAGTCATTTCTAATAGAACCTTATTTCATTTCCACAGAAACTGAGAAGCCTTTTCTATCCAATGCTACTGGGCTTTTCTACCCCTAATGCTCTCTAAACAAGATATAATATTGACTTCATTCTTAATATGGAAAGCTTGACTCAAGTTCCTTTATCGCAGAAACAAAGGCCGGATAACATTGAATGGATGAGTTGGTTTGGGTGGGTCTAAATAGAAGCCAAAGTAGGAAGGAGAAAGATGAGGTTTAAAACAGCCCCAGTGATGCTGCCCCTTGTGAGAACTGCAACAGCTCCCACCAGGGACTCCCCTTCTCCTTCCAACTCCCTGCCCTGAGGTATGCTGAAAGCATGGGGCACCTCAGCTGGCTGGGTGCACTCCTTCCCATTCCCGCACTGGCACCTGTTCTCTTGCACCCTGCAGCTTGTGCAGAGAACTTGGTGGCCTTTCTTCACTGCTGGGAGCTATGAGCATATCAGTCCAGGAATGGGTGATCTGCCAACTGCCCTTTTCTTGGGAGTGTCCTCCTTCCGTAGTCCTACCTTTGGGGATAAAGTAGGGACAAGCATGTTTATTGAAAAAACAGAATGAAATACATTTTTCCATCTAACAGGGTAAAACAAACATTTTAAAGACATTTCTTACTAGGCTCCATGCCACCTGAACTCTTCTTGTCTTGAAACGATGGTCAGTTTAAATACGACTTTGCCAAATTCATCCAACACACCTTGTACATTCAGATAACAGCTATGCTTCCACTAATGAGGAATATGCATATTTCAAGGTTGAGATCAAATTACTCTAAATTCATGCTTATTTGAAAATATTTGACAATTAATTAGGGCTTAAGAAAATGGGTCATTTCTATTCCTGTCCCTTGTGTCCGAATTTTACCTGGACAAACCTATCAAAGCTAGGCGCAGCCTGAGCCTGTTAGCCTCACAGGTCACACAGTGTAAATAATGACTGGTGTAAAAGAATGACCCTCATCGTTTTCTGCCACTGCTTTCTCTGGCCCTGTCTCGTGCTGTCCTGACATGCTGACTGGACTGGCTAGATGGACCTGGACCTGACTTGTTACCTCACCTTGTCTGATGATCACTGAATTGTTGATAGACTGTGTCCCTACCACCACCCTGGTCCTGCCTGGGTGCTGTGGGACTGCCCTCTCAGGGTGTCTCTGCCTGCCTGTGCTGGGGTCACCCTCTCCTCTCGACTCATGCTCCTTCCTGGAGCAGCCTTGCTTTTGCTGCTCCCTGACATATGCATCTACTGTAAGCACCTGTCCCAAAAGTACCTATTTCTTTCCACTGACTATTAATGGATTATGAGATGCATACTTCGAATGCAGCTAGTCCACTGTAGACATGGGAAGGAGTCCCACCTAAGGTAATAATTTACTACCCAACACCTCCCAGAAATTACTGTGTGTGGTTTAATTAATACTAATTCTCTGGAAATCTTTTCTATTTTTCAGTAATTTTCTTAAAATGCTGTTGTATTTCCTTATATTCTCATCTGGACAACTATGAGATTCCTAAGGTCAATCAGTTGGTTTTTAAATTAGTGGTCTTTGATATGATACATTGATTAGCTCCTCTCTTTTCTTGCAGTATTCTGTGGTTGTAGCCATGGCTCTACCCAAAAGGCCTTGAGTGATATTGTGAGACACCTGCTTGTGCTTTCCCATAAAACCACTCTTCAACGATCTCCCCATTGTATCCCAGGATTTGTTAGTGCCACAACAGAAAATTTGGCCTTTCCTAGCTTTCCTTTAAACACAGATTTCTCTGTACTATACCCCATTTTGTAGGGATAAAGCTCCAAGTCTTTTGGGTTTTTTTCCTCTTCTCTGTTTTCTGCTGATGTCTCTCAACTTCTAATGCAGCTCTTGACCTTGAATACAGTTTACTATGAATCAGGTGGGAGTAAAATTTTCTTCCTGCTGGAATTCTACTGGAGGAATTAATCAGAAATTCTTTCAAGGTGTTCAACAAAGAAAATCAAAATGCTGAAACTTCAAAAGTTGAAGTCTTTACTGGCAAATTTCCCTTCAGCACAATCAGTTACATTGACAAAAAGAGAAGGAGGAAATACAGAAGCCAAGCACAAGCTTATATGTTTTTTTTAAAAAAGGAGTGCAACAAACTCCATAGCTATAGAGACTGGTAGGAAGCCGGGAATGGTCCATAAGTGATTGTGTAATTTATTCCCCTGCTGAATCTTTCTACTCACTTATCAGGAATACTGTTCTTTCCAAGGTTTATTCATACTTACTGACTATTCAGTTCTGCCCAGTTTTATCACTCTTGTTTGTATAGCACATTGTTTAAGAATTACAGATACTGCATGGTCCTACAGTTTATATCACATGTATTAGCATGGCTGACTTAATAGTTTCCTGTGCTTGAAATGTGATGTTCATTTTGAACTATAATAGTCCAAAATAAGCATATCTATAAGATCTGTGTGATTAAGAATGTCTCAAGCCCACTGTTGTTGTCACTGGTATTGCTCCTATTTATGGGCTTACACGATTTGATCAAGGGTGGAAGAGGCATCCTTTCAGTATTTTAGATTCTACTGTGAATTGTACAAATGAAAGTAAGTATATGTTTATTTTATGTACGTAAAGCGTAAGGCAAGATCAAATAATTGGTTGGTAGATATATATATATATCAGTATCACTGCAACTGAACATCTGCTTGAAGGTCTTAAACGCATATGCCATGCTTAAAACACCGTGTGATGCTACTGGATACATCATTTGCTAATAATAAATCAAGTTCTGCTACCCTTTCTCATACTGAACCCTCATCCTCTGTATATAGGTGTCTTGCACTGACTCATGGATCTTTCTACCTCTAACATGACCACAGTTAGCAAAATCTTCCCAGAAGGAGGTTATATAACACATCAAAACTCACACAGCAAGAAACAGTGGGAGCAAAGACAATTTCATATAGTTAGATTTAGTCATAAATTGTAATGAGAGTTTAAGATGTAACAAAAGACTTGGATTAATAGGAATGAGTTGTGTAAAAGAAGCTCTGATGATTTTATTACTAATGAAAATATTTGCAAACATGGGAATCATGCAGCATACTGCAGAAGGAAGATAATCAAAATTCTGTGATAACCCCAAATGCACTTCCTTTCAATGAGTTTACAGAGCATCACACTTCAAAATGTGTCATTGCTGTTTACCACAAATCACTGCTAGGTTGTAAATTTGGGGAAGCAGTAAATATTTATTTCATATTATGTAAGAGGGCATTTAGCAGATGAGACTTTATGGGATGATAAGGATGTAGGTAGCCATATCCAAGGGAAAGGAAAAAAAAAAAATCAAAACAAARCCAAACACAAATTAATTGCTGATTTGTTTTTATTTATTAATTTTTTTTTGTTGATATTTGGCTGTCAAATGTTACAGTATCACTCCAGGAAGATAGCATTTTTTAACTATACAAGATGAGAATAAGTTGTTCTTTTAGCTCCCAGATGGTAAGTTTGACTAAAAACATTCTCATAGAAACCAAAGACACTTAGCTTTTCATTACATTCAAATCACTAATCTGCAATGTTCACATGATTGCCAAGATAACAGAGACTACAGCAAGAAAATAATTGGTACCTTTGCAGACAGACAAGGAAAACCAAAATTATGAGGAAGACAGGTGATGCTAAGTGAGATCAGCACCAGCACTGATGTTCACTAGCTATGCTATAATCCAGCGTGCATTTAAAATGTGTATTCTTTTAGAAGATTGTTGTGGTTTAACCCGGCAGGCAGCCAAACACCACACAGCCGCTCGCTCACTCCCTCCACCCCACAGTGGGATGGGGGAGAGAATCAGGAAAAAAAAAGTAAAATTCGTGGATTGAGATAAAGACATTTTAATAAAACAGAAAAGGAAGAGAAAATAATGATAATAATAATAATAATGATGATGATAGAATATACACGAGTGATGCACAATGCAATTGCTCACTGCCCGCTGACCGATACCCAAGCAGCGATCGCTACTTCCTGGACCACGCCTCCTATTTATATAGTGAGCATGATGTCACATGGTATGGAATACCCCATTGGCCAGTTGGGCTAGCTGTCCCGGCTATGCTCCCTCCCAGCTTCTTGTGCACCTGGCAGAGCATGGGAAGCTGAAAAGTCCTTGACTAGCAGACTACTTAGCAACAACTAAAAACATCAGTGTGTTATCAACACTATTCTCATACTAAATCCAAAACACAGCACTAGGAAGAAAATTAACTCCATCCCGGCCGAAACCAGGACAAAGATCAAACCAAAAAATTCAAAAGATATATTTGTATTGTAAAAGATCTTAGGATCAGTTTGACACAAATGGTTTCTTTGTTTAAGCTCATGTTTAGATATACTATAGAAATAAGCTGGTGACACCTACTTTGAACTCTTAAGATTTGTTACAACTGAACTGCAAGTCCCCATCATTGGGGGAAGGTAAAGATGCAGTTACACATGGACATCAGCTCATATCTACCAGTATGGCAGTCCAGAACATCACCTGCTGAGGAATAACATTTATCACCTTCTCAAAGTTTATTTGTGAAACTTTCTGACATTCAAAAAGAATGTGATGGTCTCCAGAGAAGAGAGATATTTTTTGTGCAGACAGAAGGCAATAAATCATTTTACAATACTCATTCAGAGCTGTTTAAAATTATTTTGTACACTCAAAATAACCAGTAGGCAATGTTAACCTTTAAGTTTCTCAAAGCAGATGCCAAATCCTCTCCTATATTCTTCAGCGTACAATGGGAGAACTGGTACAATCAATCCTTCTATTTCTCTTATACAGAATAATTCCGTCTAACAGCTTAGAGATATTCAGCTGCTGTTGTTATCTTCCAGGCAAACCAGCACAAGAGTCTTATAATACTAGAAGGTTTATTGGGTTTATGTGTCCAGGTGTTGGCAGTGGGGGCAGGAGGGCTGCAGGAGTGGCTTCTTTGAGAAGAGACTAGCTGCCCCCATGTTGGACAGTACCAGTTCCAGGCATCTGCAAGATGGACCCGCTGCTGGCCAAAGCTGAGCCCATCAACGATGCTGGTGGCACCTCTGTGATAACATGTTTAAGAAAGGGTAAAAATGATATGCAGCAGCTGTGAGAGAGAGGAGTGAGAAAATGTGAGAGAAACAACCCTGCAGACACCAAGGTCAGAGAAGAAGGAGGGGAAGGAGGTGCTCCAGGTGCCAGGGCCGAGATTCCCCTGCAGCCCGTGGAGAAGACTATGGTGATGCAGGTTGTCTCCCTGCAACCCAAGGAGGACAACAGTGGAGCAGATATCCACACTGCAGCCCATGGAGGACCCTACGCTGCAGCAGGTGGATACACCCTGAAGGAAGCTGCAGCCCGTGGAGAGAACCCCACACAGGAGCAGGCTCCTGGCAGGAACTGTGGCCTGTGGGGGAGCCAAACTGGAGCAGTCCATTCCTGAAGGACTGTACCCTGTGGAAAGGACCCATGCTGAAGCAGGTCTTGAAGAACAACAGCCCATGGGAAAGACCCATGTTGGAGCAGTTCATGAAGGACTGTATCCTGTGGGAGGGACCCCATGCTGGAGCAGGGGAAGAATGTGAGGAGGAAGGAGCAGCAGAGACAAAATGTTATRAACTGACTGCAGTCCCCATTGCCTGTCCCCCTGCGCCGTTGGGGAGGACAAGGTAGAAGAGTTGGGAGTGAGGGAATGAAGTTGAGCCTGGGAAGAAGAGGAGGTGGGGGGAACATGTTTTTAATTTTATTTTTATTTCTCACTATCCTGCTCTGCCATTAATCGGCAATTAATTTAATTAACCTTACCCATGCCAAGTCTGTTTTGCCTGTGACAATAACTGGTGAGCAATCCCCCTGTCCTTATCTTGACCCACGAGCTTTTTCATCTCATTTTCTCCCTCTGTCCTCCTGAAGAGGGGGAGTGAGAGAGCAGCTTGGTGGGCGCCTGGCAGTCAGCCAAGCCTAACACACCACTGAAGGCAATTTAAATTATTTGTAAAAATGATAGAGAATAAAGATATAAATGAAAGAGTTTTCTCAAAGAAATGTTTGAGATTTAAAAAATGTCAGATCATCAAGCTACAAAATCAAGAATCTAAAAGTTTTGGCAGAGCAATATAATTTCTTTATTTTCCAAAATGAGTAGTTACAGTCCAATGAAATATACATCCATATTTGAACCACTTTTAACATTTGTTTATTGACTTAACTTTGAATTAACTTAAATTTTGACCCAGTTTTGAACCGCTGCCACAGATTTTGTTTATCTTGACACTCTCTAGAGGTAAAGAAAAGAGTAAACAATGATGCTGACCACTTCCTGCTAAGAATAATTTCAGTGACTCAACCCTTTATCGTGAGAAACTGTTGAGATTAAAAACTCTCTGAATTCTCACTTATCCTTTTTATAGGATTGAGCTTTTCTACAGTCTCCATACTTCATATCTATCTGTATTGGGTCTGGCTGAGACAGAGTTAATTTTCCCTATAGCAGCCCTCATAGTGCTGTGCTTTGTATCGGTAGCTAGAAAAGGTGTTGATAACACACCAGTGTTTTGGATACTGATGAGCAGTGCTCGCACAGCATCAAGGCTGTCTCTCCAACATTCCCCCCTCCTCACCCAGTAGGCTGGGGGTGGGCAAGATCTTGGGAGGGGACATAGCCAGGACAGATGACCGAAATTGACCAAAGGGATATTCCATACCATATGATGTCTGCTCAGCAATAACAGCTAAGAGGAAGGAGGAGGGCGGGGGAGGCATTCGTTATTACGTCGTTTGTCTTCTGGAGCAACGGCAACACGTATTGAAGCCCTACTTCTTGGGAAGTGGCTGGACATTGCCTGCTGATGGGAAGTAGAGAATAAATCTTTTGTTTTCCTTTGCTTCCATGCGCAGCCTTTGCTTTTCCTTTACTAAACTGCCTTTATCTTGACCCATGAGTTTTTTTCCATCTTATTTTCTTCCCCCTGTCTCCTGCTGAGGAGGGGAGTGGCAGAGTGGCTTGATGGGCACCTGGCATCCAGCCAAGGTCAACCCACCACACTATCATATATAATTTTAATGATTTTGGCAGGCAGTATCAAATTACAGGAAATTAATAAAATATTTGTATAAATCAAATGAACAATGTGTTCAGTTAATGTATTGTATTCTTGCTGTTATTGATGGGAATTACACATACATATCAAAAGAAACAAAGAGTGCAACCGACCTGTTCAACTTCAGTAACTTAAGTTCAAATCCCGTCATATGTACCTCTAGGGATTTATTCATTCTACCATCCCAAATGGGATTAAACGTTATAAGGAAGGCCTTGCTCATTAGAAGGAGTCTAGACAACAAGCGTAAGATAGGTACCAAACTTTAAGATGAACAAAGATAGGTGTGATGAACCCTGAACTTAGTTTTAAATCTAGAAGCTGTTCATATCCTACTGCTAAAAGCAATATAAATGAAATGTGAGAATTTTTTCTGCCTTCAAATTACCACTATGTACCAATATGCTCTGGTTTAGCTTAGCCCTTTGAGTACAAAGCAGGATAACTGAAGTTTTGATAAAACTAGCCAGAGAAGCAGCAAATTAGAACTCAAAAATATAGGGTTTTTTTTTAATGGTTTTTAAATCATATTGAAATTGCTAAATCACTTCTATTTCCTTCATTTACCTCTGACTGCAGATGGCAACAGAAAGCAACAAGAGTCTTGTAGGCAGAGGAGAAAAATATCCTTCTTTTGAAAAACCTCAGCCAAGAATATAATTTGAGAAAGATGTAGTTTTCACAGGGAAACAATGGGAGCAAGCATATATTAAAGATAAGTAGATTCTAAAGGACAGATTTAATATATTAGCACTTCCTGAACAGGAATAGGCTTATATGCATTTTTTTCTCAAACTTGACTAAACTTCTTTTAGAGAGCTCTGTCTTGGGTGTTAATAAATGGCAATGAGTCATGTCCATTTGTTTCCAAGCAACTCTGGTGCCCAGGAGTACAGATACAGATTTATTCCATTCTGTGTAAATGCAAACCCTGCTTTTCAAAATGCTTATTCTGGCTTTTCCTAGAAGAGAAAGCTAATGATACTAGTATAAGCAGCTGATTAAAGGGTTTCAGTAGTCCAAAATCCATTTTGCTATTGAACACCTCTTTCATCTTTCTGAAAAATAAACACAGGTTTTTAATGTAGGACACTAGAAAAGAAAAAGTAGGATCCTTCATCTGAGCTGTCTGTGTAATTTAACTTAGTTGCTGAGTTTAGGTGGACATTTCCTGGAGTGCACACTTTCCAGAAGATAAGCAGTTCATGTAAGAATCCCTTTTTATTTGGTTTGATATTGTCAAGAAAAATAAAGCCATTTTAAAATGAAAAAATGGCAGAACTGAAATGAACTCTTCCCAATAATTGCCAAATAGAAAATCAGGCTTTCATTAATCACTGAATTCATATAACTGAAAGAATTATTCTCAAGGAATGGTCACCTGCTCAAGCAGCTCCAGAGGAGGGCCACGAAGATGATCAGGGGGCTGGAGCACCTCCCATATGAGGACAGGCTGAGAGAGTTGGGGTTGTTTAGCCTAGAGAAGAGAAGACTTCGAGGAGACCTTATAGCAGCCTTCCAGTACTTAAAGAGGGCCCACAGAAAAGATGGGGAGGGACTCTTTATCAGGTAGTATAGTGATAGGATGAGGGGTAACAGTTTTAAACTGAAAGAGGGTAGATTTAGATTAGATATGAGGAAGAAATTCTTTACTGTGACAGTGGTGAGGCACTGGAACAGGTTGCCCAGAGAAGTTATGGATGTCCTCTCTCTGGAAGTGTTCAAGGCCAGGCTGGATGCTGTTTTGAGCACCCCGATCTAGTGGAAGGTGTTCCTGCCCATGGCAGGTGGGTTGGAACTAGATGATCTTTAAGGTCCCTTCCAACCCAAACCATTCTATGATTCTACAATTCTATTATTCTAAGTCACTATCGTGATAACAAAGTACGATTAGGTCTACTGATCTTCTAAACCTGTTCAAAAACCCATTGAAAATGATGGGAACTTTTAAATCAGATTCAGAAATCAAAAGACTAAGCAGATGCTCCGGGTCTGGCAGATATTGCTCAGCACCATGATGGACAGAACCCCTCACTGTGGGAATTACACTATTTTGGAACATGTTGGATATTCCAGTGTGGGACCAATGGACTAGAGCAGGAGAAGCTGAAACACCATAATCCCTACAATTCTCCACAGTCTTCCTACTGAAAAGGTTCCCAGAATCTGTGACAATCTTGCAAAGGAGACTGGCTGTACAGAAACGACCTGACTCCCCACCTTTCCAGGCTTATATCTTAAAGATTATAACTGTATGAAATTTTTCTTCAGCATCAGGATGGGGAAAAGTAGAGCTGAGGAGAGATGTGCTTGTTCACATCCAGCCTGGCATAATGCAGAGATTTTAGCACTAAGCATCACAGTTAGCTTTGCTGTGAAGAGATAAGCCAACCATAAAGCTGTTTTGCTGACTTTGCTTCCATGGCAAGAATGCCATGGCTCCTATTCCAGCAGTGGCCAATGATAAAGGCACSTTTTCAGTGACTGCCCAGCAACGTTGCCGTGACTTCTCTGGTGTTGGTGTTTAATCTAGACAGATTTAGCTCAGCTAGCTGTAAAAATGCCTTCACCTGCAGGTGGAATACTTTTGCTCATCCTGCTTTTTCCTGCTACAAAAATAATCCAAAATGAACCCCACAAAGCTGTTGTCAGAGACCTTAGATGAAGATCTTCCTAACAGATCAAAAGGGAAGCTGATCCAAAGGATTTTAGGGCTTCTCATGAACAATGTCTCAATGATACATGGCTACAAAGGAAATTAAGTTAAATTATCTGTGGCAAGACTGGAATCAATCAGATTATTTCTCTGTTTCAAAATGTTTTCTTAGCATTTTGACTGTGTGGTGCACACAATAGAAGAAAATGTATACTTCAAATAGAAAATAGAGGTAAATCAGTAAGTAGTTCTTTGGGGATAGCTAACAATTCAAAACAATCTGGAGCTGTTTGGCTCCATCTCTAAATAGATACTTCTTTCAAATATGAAGCCCCATTTATCTCATTATAGGTTGAAAGACCATAACATTAGACTGAAAAATCACATGAAAAATAAACCACAGTTTTAGTGAGACTCCACATTAACCTCATTGTCTTGACAATAGTAACTAGATAAGAAGCACTGTGACAATCAGTCCTTATCTTAACTCATTTTTTCCTAAACTGTGACTAAAAAGCTAGTTATTTCTGATACTTTTCCATCTGGAGTTTTAGGTATCTGTAAACACACTCATGCATGCACAGGAAAGCAGTTAGCAATAAATTAAATAACCAGAAAGGTTACTTAGATTCTTCTGCATTCCAGGTAAATAAATGTCTTCTCTATCAGGCTAGGAAATACTGTAATTACCTGTATCTGCCAAAGGAATATTTAAATCTTGTGATGAAATGACTTAGTATTTTTCAAGTGGTAAGACAAGCACCATTGCTATTTTGAGAATTGCTCAGGGTGAAACCAAAAATTGTATGAAATTTGCAGGATTTTGAGACATTTTTTCTCATCTAAAAAATCTCACACTTACTGAGTAACTAAATCAATACTTTCCAACATTTTTCCAATGCTTGTAATTGTTCTTTCAGATTTATAAGATCACCTGTTATTCATTCTGATACAATGGGCTGATTTGGGGAAACCAGTTATCTACAATGCACGGATGTTTGTTTTATGAAATTGTAATATCATTGATAGACTCAATATGCAGTGAGTCAGCCCCAGGCTGAAAAAAATTTGAGAAAAAAAGTAAAGAAATCATTATCATTAACAGTGGAGCTGTGCCAGGCTTTTTGGAATATTGGACAGGAATGCCTGATCTAACAAAAAAATAAAAGAAAACAATTTCACCAACTTAATCTGCAAAGACAAGTCAGTATAAACTAAGGAAAATACAAAATGGAAAAGTCTGGATTAAGATAACAATAAAAAAGGGAGCTTGAGAGAAAAGTGGGAAACAAGTGCGCAAACTTTGAAATAGAGAAACTCTGTTGGATCCTGGGACAAAGGTCAAAGGAAGCTGGCTGAAAGATAAGGTGATAACACCTCAACTTTCAGAGGAGTTGCCTTGAGGGAAGATACCCAAAAGAAATGGTTTAGAAACCTGAATGGACACTAGCACATGCCAGGAGGAGCAGTCCACAACAGTAAAGAAAGCATTAGGTGCTGACATGTGAATTTGCTTGTATCTCTTTATTTAACCATGTATACCCCGCAACACTGAAGCTCTGAGAAAAGCTGGATTTAAGCTATGAGGAAGACTGAAGGAATCAGTTTGAAGTTTGGTGCCTCAACAGTTCTGGTGACCCCTTTTTCAGTCTGTTAACTTTCACACAAATCATGGATCTGGAAACAAGTAGGATTATCCTGCATAATAATATACTTATAAAATTGAGTGTTCTAGGCTAAGACAGTCATATAGGTTCTGGACAGTCACCAAGATAGAGAGACAGACATCTCTTGAATGAAACTCAGCTCCTCTACATTGGCCCCCTGGGTTAGGATGTGATGAGTTGCCTTCTGGAAGTGTCTGTCTCTCCCCATTAACTACAGAAGGCAAGCAACTAGAAAAGGTTAGACACCTACCCATTAAACAAGTCAATTTAGGTGAGGTGAATCCTAGACTGAAAGGCAGTATATGGAATTGCTGAGACTTGGAAAATTTGAAAAAGCAGAGGTTCCCCATGTGTAACCCAAAGCACCCTGTGACCAACAGTCTAGTAAGTAACCAATGCATTACCTAAACTATAAACTATAAAATGTTATCACAATGGTAGTAATGTTTGCTTACTTGTCTTCTGATTATATTTCTCACGCATGATCCTCCTCGTCTCTCTCTTCTCATTACTGAAAAATGTATTTGAACACAAGCAAAGTTTCTGCCCTCTTCCAGTCTTTCAAAATTGATTTCACACAGAGAAACTCCCTACACAAGAATGGGCAAAATTACCTGAAGTATCTATTCAGATTTGGAGTGGCAGAAAGAGAGGAGAGTCCTGGCATGAGTCCATCACATAATTAAGTAATGGTCCTGCCAAAACCAAATAGAAGGTAGCTTGAATATCAGAGGCACTGATACTTTTTACATGTTTGTGTATCACATTTTACAGATTTCTATTATCAGCCTTAAAAGGACACACTAAATCATTCTTTCACACACTTATCGGTTTTAAAGAATGCAGAATTACTAAATTTTCTACAGTGTGGACTCAGATTGCTGTTATTCTATGAAACTTTGGATCATTAATTACATGTCAGCTTTAAAAAGCTGCTTTCTGATTGTCATAGAGTGAATCAGATGTCAAAGTGGTTTAAATTTGACTCAGATTCAGAAGAACTAAGCCAGTAGACACCTGGAAAAATTATTGAATCCAATGTGCACATATGCAGTACGTACCTGAAAGTCCCTGAAACCGAATCTATCACATCTGCTTTTTTTCTTCAAACTCTCAAGAATGTTTATAGAACTGAACCTTTTTGATCTTTACAGTTCTTCTCTTTCCTTGAAGTTGGTTCAGGGGAAGGCCATTGTCCCCCATTTATAATTAGTCTCTGGGGTACCAAAGTCTGAATTAGGCTGTTCCAGCTCAAGGGAAAGAAAATGTAGGAGCAAAATATCTTAGTTGTTAGATAGTCTTTATGTAAGAAAGTCAGCAAATCACACTTGATGTTTTTTTCTGGACTGCTGCCTTTTCCCTGGGGAGACATGAAACAGGACATTGACTTAAACAGATGGTTGTTGCCTCTGAGTTATTTAACAGCTAAATCAATAAGAAGCTTCTGTTTCCATGAGAGGAAAGGGTGTTCTGGAAGCATTCCTCCTCCTCCTCCTTCTCCTCCTCCTTCTCCTGTTAGAAGTGGCCAGGAACAGAGTCTGCTATTGGCAGCATCAAAGCCTGCAGGGGTGGAAGTGGAGGATGCAAAAGTGAAACCTGGATTCTAGGGCTACCAAAGGACAGCTGCCCTTACATAAGAAATATGTTTATCCTCTTCGAATGGTATTGCATCCAGTTTGGTACACAACTATGGTTACTAGATAGGGTTAATGGAAAAAAAGATTAAAAAAAAAAAAAAAAAAAAGGGCAAAAAAGCTAGATAGCCTGTATAGCCTGTAGCTTTGCAGCCTACATAAGATATGCTCAGATCTCATTTTTAAAATGCTGTGAGACCACAGGCTAATTACTTTGAGCTATGAACTCTGCACTGGGATAGTTTACAGACAATGTCTCAGGAGAAACGCTGGAAGGCCAAATTTCTCCATGTACTCCCTGTTATTTTGAGGTGCAAGTGTATAACCCATTGCAATGCCTAAGTATCTTCCAAGGAACACTCCTTGCTGTCAGTGCTATCAGACTTGTAAAAGCCTGGTCTTTCCTTGGTAAATAGAATCTTCATGCAAACTTCATGCTCAGCAGGTCCAGTGTCTCTCAACCCCAAATTTCCAACCTTCTGATTTTGAAAACAAACTTGAAGCCTTGATCAAACAAAGTCAGAGAGTCGGGACCTTCTCCTCAGTCCTCCAAATGTGTTTTATTGGTCGAAGCCGTGAATTAGAGCCGATAGTGATGATCACAGCTGGTAGTGGAGGAAAAAAATACCTCTTCAGGATAAGATCCCGTCTGTCACAGCTGGCCAGCTGCAGCCCGGCGGGGCGGGGCGGGCAGTGGCGCGGGAGGGGGCGCTGTCCGTGGTGCTGAAGCGCCTCGGCCCTCCCCGCGGGACTCTCGCCGTCTGCCGGAACACCACCGGCTCCGGTGGCCCCCAAAATCAGCACCCCCGTCACTCGCCCCTGGTCAGCGCTGAGCAATTTACACCGGAGGGCGAGCATCTGGCATGAACTGCACACTGTGAGGCAAGCAGGTTAGTTTTGCTTAGCTTGTCATCAATCCTCATTCCTGTTTTTGCTTTAACCGAACAACCCAAGCATCTGTCAGCCCTTGGACTGACTGCTGAGCTAAGCAGGCTGCGCACAATGGCATATACTTAATAGGCCACAGGGGAATAAATAAATAAATAAATAAAGAGTCAAAAACAACTGTACTGCCACCCACTGGGAGGGAAAAAAAAAAAAAGGAAAATATGTGTGCAGGTGTTTGTGCCTCTGAACTCAAAAGTAGCCTGGACAAAGACCTCACACAGAGATAAATTATGACCAGTTCAGCAGTATCATGCCTCTGCAAAGGTAGAAATGCATTTTAATATAAAGAACTGACACTTCATGTGTTCATGTTCACAAGTAACACCACCTTTAAATGTTTGAAAGTTAAAACCATTTTATAATCTTTTAGTACCACTAGGTCTAGGGTAGGAAGAATCTTAAGGCACCTCTGTGCACATGTGAGAAAAACTCAGCCTGTATTGTTATATTATCATACAGCTATAAAATTTGAATTGTTGTGCAAAAGTGATCTTCATGAATCATGTATAGTGTAACTTTCTAGTTAGTGCCCAGATAAAAAGAAACAGAGGTCAAAACTTTTACCTGGCTAAACAGTGGCAATTTCTCCTTGTGGAATTTTTTTGCATTTATATGAAACAGACATATAGCAATCTTCTTATTTGGTGATATTCTGCAATCTTTTGGACCTTAAATCCTAACACAAAATGTGACTTTAAAGTTGTGGGAAGAGCTTGTGTCAAATACTAGAATGAGAGCTGCTCGGAATTAGAAATGAACAGACTAGAGACACTCAGTTTCTGAGTATAGAAAGCATAAAGACAAAAATCTGAGTAACATTCTATTATTAATTCACCTGCCTGCAAATTAAGCCAGCCTACACAGTTATTCCTTTCTAATCGTAGAAAAATTAAGCTGTTTACCTTCTCACAGTAATGATTTATTATTCGTAATGAACAAATCAGTAACAAAAGAAATCTGGTGTTAAGGAAAGGAAGCACCATAAACACAGATGACCTTTTGGTACCCAAGTCCTTAATGCAATCAAAAATTTGCATAGCTTTAAACATTTCTGCAAGGTACGACCCTTGCTATACACCAAAGTAATTAAGTACATTCTGAATCTCACTAAACTGGCACACACTTAAATTGTTTGGAGAATAAGGATGTATTGATGTAGCTGCTTATAATAGTCAAGTTTACACTGAGCAAAGGAATAAATCAGTAAATGGCAGAGAACTCATAGGTTCTGCAAAAAAACTTCAGTTAGACAACACATTAAAATAATGCATGTGCAAATATGATCCACCAATTTTCTTAGCTATACATTTCMTTGTTAATTTGTTTTCATATTATTTGTTAAAACAAGCTGACCATAAATCCAGATGATCTGCCTTTCCAATTGACTTTAAAATTTATCATTAATGAAAGTATTTTGCTTCTCTATTATTCTTTCATTATTGTAATGGTATGTAAATGATATTCATTAGATTGTAATGTTTTTCCCTGCAAATCTGCCTGGGGCAGAGAATTCTTTGCCTTGTTTTGCCCTAGATTATTCCATCAACTTTACAGGACTTCAGCATACTTCACTGACTCTGAAAGAAAACAGAGAAACATACTGGTGGGAGTTCTATACTAACTTTTTTCTGTATCATATGAGCAAAGATAAACCAAGCTGCTCTTGAAGTGCAGTAGTCTGCAACGCACTAGACATGTGGACTGTCTTGAGGATACCTAGATATTGCAAACAGAAGCCAAAGAGCCATGGTCATGTATCTGGTAAGCAGCATTCTGCAGAAACAGAGTGTCTCAAGAGTTCTTTTAGGGATATTGAGACTACAAATGTAACTACTAGATAGGAGGTACTAACTTCTTTTTGTACAGGCACTAGGAAAGCTACTTAATTTATTCCCCAGTTTTGTTTAAGATTTGCTTACAAGACCAAATTTAATTACGTAGATTTAGGCCTTAATTGTGCAAGACTGTAGGCAGCCTTACCGCTGTCTAGGTGGAATCTCCACCAACTAGGAAAGAGGTAGGCTTGCATATATCTGTAGGTGTGGGTGTATGCACAGGCATCTAATGATGGGCTTGAAGTTCTTGCAAAGAGGAAGTTTTCCCTTAGAAATAAAATAAAGTCAAGGCAAATGAAAACCAATGTAATCTTTCCTTTTCCCCCCCCATCTTAAATGTAATAATTTTTAAGTCTGATCCATGATTTTTGAGCAGGGATAGTCTCTGCAGTTTAGTAGAGAATATACAGACCAAGAAACAGACATTTTTCATGTTCCAAACACTCTGAAAACAGCAAGGTCTGCAGTTACTGAAAGAAGCAATAATTTCAATTTGAAGGTATCTTTTTCAAGTAGAAGAATGGCAAACATAAGCCCAGGAGTACGGATGGCTAAGAATGATGTAATTCCCTCCAAGGGTCTGACAGGAATCATTCTGTTGTACCACTGATGGACTGACAGCCATCCTCCCTCACAGTCTTCATTCTGTTTTAGGTCACTAAATACAGAAGCAAAATTTCAGAGTTCATTGAGGGGAACACATTTTTTGTACTATTATAGTAAACGCCCTTAAACTTATTAAAAAATAGAAGTATTTGCCTAGTAATGTCTATGAAAGTGAAAAAAATAGTGGACTGCTGATTGTCCATCCCACCAAAAACAACATGTTCAGCAGCCTGCAAAACTGTGATGGTTATATGATACATGTACAAGCTCAGTGTGGCTGGGACAGTTGCAAACAAAAGTAGGACAATTACATACAGAGAGAACTAATTTTAGACTATGGTCTGCCAGATTTACTCATCTCTCCACTAGGACAGCTGCCAATACTTTGACACTGTGACAAACATAATCAAGGAAAAAGCTCATACACATTCCAACATTCCTTCTCCCACAGGCATGGGTGGCTAAAGTCAGGCTAAGAGCTTAGGAGGTGAACATATGGGGTATGTTCACATACACATATATGAATGAATCTGCGGATGACTATTTTTATATATTCCACATACATGTGCATGCGCACATGCTAAAATAGGCCAATATACTATATTGACATCTGAGATATAGATATATACTGGCTCTTTTCCAAAGAGGAAATTAATGAAAACCAGCCAACATCAGGGCTTCTACATTTCTATGTTAATCATCAAATATTCATGTCACCTTCACATCCATAGACATATATGCACATCATATATATATACACATATGTTTGTATTTATGTAAAGTATCAAAGTTATAAGGGGAAAGACATGCATACACTTGATTCTGAACACAGTATCACTTCCCAGTAGCAAACTATCTCATGGCTCTGTAATGAAAAAGGTAACCTGCTATCAGTTAATAATATTGCCACCCTCATAGTCCAATATAAAATATGAAGTTCTTACCATCATTGTCTTTTTTTAAAACATTTTAAATGCTCTCATTCTGTCAAACACATTTCGTTCAGGTATATAGCTGAAGCCAGTTTTCATGAAAATAGCCTGGTGCTTTATGCTATTTCATGTGACAGCACCAGCTCATCATGTTCCATTTAATTTTCTTAGMTAGGTGACTGTGGCAGAGAAGGGTATTGTCCCCAGGGGGTGTCCAAAGGAGCCTCTTTCTCATCCTTGCCGCAGCAATTTGCAGAGCCTTGGGGAGGACAACCACTCTGCTGCCCTTTGCAAAGATTTTCAGTGTGTTCTCCCACCTGTAGAGAGAGAGTTCTCTGCAGTGCTCCAAGTCTGGGTCACCTGAGGGAGGCCACTCTTCCTCCTGGAAGCTCCTATTGGATGTTTGTCACTGAAAGACAGAAAAACAATTTGTAAGAAAGAGACACAAAGGAGACAAATGGGTCTTTGTACCATCTGCCTTTGTTACACAACTGGAGCACAAGCCTTAATGTTTAAGTGGCTTTTACTAGAATTTCAGCTAATGAAAAGGGAGATTTCATAACAATATTGCTAAGCTGCTAGAAAAATGCACTGCACTCTAGAACACTCTGTGAGATTCTGGTTTTGTGCAATATTGACAGTTTGACATTCAGAGATTGATGGTACAACACTCAGACAATATAACACTCAGCTGTCTCTGAGTCAGGCAATGACATCTGTGCAGAAGGTTTGGTTTGTGTTTATCATCTGGATCCATTCTTCAGTCTCTTCTATATCACTTAGCTAACCACCTCATTAACATTAGGTTGTCCTCACAAAAAATAGGGAAGCATTATTATCATTGTTTTACAGATAGGAAACAGAAGTAAAGAAAATTGTAAGTGATATGCCCAAGTTAGCATAGAAAACCAAGGCAGAGCTATGTACAGAAACCAGAGGAGCTGMGCTCTAGCGGAGTGTCTCACCTGCTGGCCACCCATTCTCCATCTTAGACTGGAGTCCCACTCTTTGGAAAGCTGAATATCCCAGCTTCCAAGGGTCTGTAACCAGCCACTGGAACTCACAGCCAAGGGAAAGAAAAAGTCCACAAACAAAAAAGGCAAAGCAGGACCTGCACAACAACACTGCTCAAACCCAGAAAATAATTCTTCAGTTCACTGTCCCATGTTATATCATCCTTTGGGCAATAAAATTGAAGTAATGTTGTTAAGCTTGCCAATTATCGCCAATAGAAGTTGGTTCCTCAGTTTCAGCAGTGAGAAGAAAAAATAATTTGCAGTCCTAGCTTAATTATTCATTTG
The DNA here is from genome assembly GCA_035582835.1 of Phoebastria nigripes. NCBI lineage: Eukaryota > Metazoa > Chordata > Aves > Procellariiformes > Diomedeidae > Phoebastria > Phoebastria nigripes. The sequence goes on along the minus strand of JAYKAV010002925.1, from coordinate 532,914 downwards.
GAAGGGACGCTATTAATGACCCTTTTCCTCCTTGTGAAATGCATGTGGTAAGTCATACTCTTGGACCCGTCCTAAGTATACTAAAGAAAAATTCATTCATTTTTCTAAAGTGAGGCACATACAGATGYAAACATTTTATTTCTTTGAAAAACACTGAGCAGATAGCTCTGGCAGAGCAGAATAGAGGCTGGCTTCTAGTCTCATTATATAGAAAAGGATTCAAAAAATTCCCTAGTTTCTCTCTAATTATTTCAAGCTGAGACAATATAGGGGGAAAAAAATCTTTCTCTAAATATTTGCTCACATTTTGCTTTGGCATGATTGCTATCAGCTTATATTTCTTTTGTTCAAATATTTGTATGATCAAATCATGCTGGCACAAGTGTTCATGGAAAACAAATTTCAAAAAGTCACACACACAAGCGTTCACAGAAAACGAATATTCTGTCCTCCCACATGACAATTTGTTTTAGAAAGGTTCATTTATCAATCAAATCAAATCAGAGCAAGGAAATAGCATCACATGATTTATCTGACCTATCACTACCAGGCAATACAACTAGAATATCAAATATTCTGAGAACCAGCCACAGGCAAGCCACAGATTAAAAATTCTGATCACAAATGCATTGATTTAGTAATTTCAAATAACAAAGAAATCCCCCAAAACCATGATCTGCTTGCAAATATCCTTTCAGTAGCAAAGCAGTACATCGGTTCTGTGAATTATTCATCCAAACCTCATAAATATGTATTTTATAACAGCAGGATACACTAATCCATAACTTCTGCTAATAACCTGAATTAAATGTGAACTGTAAATAAAAATTTTAAGAGGTTTTGTGCCTTTTTATGCTTTTGTGATCAGCAAAATTTCAAGGGGCCGCCTTCTGCATTTTAAATTTAGAAGTACCATCAAGTCTAGGCTTGATTTCGTTCAAAGGCTTGATGAGGCTCTCAAAAGTGTAGTTGAAATGTTTCCTTACATTAATTGAAGGGGAATGAAAAAAGATGCTAAATCTTTAAATACTTTCCTTTTGAGTGTTTATTTGCTGGAGTTCAGTAAGAGAGAAATACTAAAGCAAGGTATGTGCCAGCAAAGCTATATGGCATATGAAAGAAGCACTCAAAGTGTATTGTCTACCTCCTTTTCCCATCTCTTCACTGAATGTGAACCAACTACATGAATATTATGAACTGAGCTTCGGCATGTGAGCTGAAACACATGCGCTCCCTTGATGGGGTGCACATGTGTGTCAGGCTGTGTCACCCGATGGCTATGTGATTTCCAYCCAAACCTGCAAGCATGTGCACATGCTGGAGCTTTGATTGTGATGTCTCTTTGTATGACCTGTTGTGTGCGTGTGTGTGTGCATGTGTGTGTAATATGTGCAGGACCAGGGTCGTGCACCCACATTGAGAACACTTGCATTTTGCCGGTGTGTTGTCCAGTCATGTCCAGTAAGGTAGCAGCAATTGTGAGGTCCTTGGAAAAAAAAGGCACCAGAAATTTGTCTGCCAGGTTCGTAAGGCTTGTAGTCTGCCTGTCCCCAAGAGATGTCTGAGAAATAAAGCACAGAATGAATTGAATTTGTTTTTTTTCTGCTGGCAATCTCCAGTTTGCAGTGTGTAGACTGTGCTTGGTGACCTTGGACAAGGAGGAGGGCAGTTATAGTTTTGGCAGGTAACCACATCATATACTTCACCATAAAACCTTTTGGCTCCACAATATTTATTAGAAATTGTTCTGAAAAAAAATATTGCCTGAGCGGTATAGACCTCCCCATGTCACTACCTTTCTGCACAGTTTATTCCAATTTGTTCTGTAAAACCTTGTACTTTAGCTTAATTGTTTCTTTCCCTTTTCTAGTGTTTACCCGTATATGTTAACTTCAGAGAGCAATCAAATTCCCTCTCAGCCAGGAAACTCCACAACCGAGCGAGAGTCTACGTTTTTGGATCAAGATGAAGCTCTGCTAATGTGGGACACATACACAGCATGTTTAGCCATTAGCAGGTTACTATGGTGACAGAGTAATTTCAAGGTAGGGTTTGAGAACTACCTAGAAGATATGCAGCTTTGGTTTATCTTTTCAGGTAAGAGCCTGCTGACAGCTGTTCACTCTGATTCTTCCTAAAAACATAAAAAACCTAATCCTCATTGGTAAAGTCCCAAACACAATTATGTGAGATTCCAAATTGCTACAGAAAGCTCTCTAAAATCACCGTATCCTTTCTTTTTGCAATCTTCTTTTAAAAGCAAACAAGCAATTTTTAATTCCCCCCATCCCCTCATCCAGAGAAAGGTATTTGCACATAAGAACTGAAATCTTTATGACTAGCTTGTGTTTTAATCTGTTACAGTTTTTAGAACGCTTTGGGATCTTTTTCAAAACAAAGGTGCTCTGTTAATGCAAAAAAAAAAATTATAAAATCAAAGCTGAAATTACAGGGGATCATGATAGTGCTGCWGTAAAAAGGATCTGGCAGCAATTTAATACAATATTCTCTGCCTGTGAGGAGGAGAAGACAGTTCTTCATGTCAAAATATCATATTCAGATATCTTTCATAGACAGAAAGCACAAGAAAAGAGCTAGCCTAAATCACGCATCCTTAGTTGTATACATATGCATTATAATAAAAAATTAATGCAAAAAGATAGCCWCTATTTATTTATGACATATCTGGTTCTATTCTCAGGACACAGTATGCCAGCCAGAAGAGGGAATGCAGTTTATCAGCCCTGATGTGCAGTGTTGTGCTGACAATGCTGAGGGCACTGGTGATAAATGGAGGCAAAGGAGATGCCTCCAAATTAGATCCATATTAGAATTTTTTCTTCATGAAGAGAAGGAGAAATCCTGTTGTTTATCAGAGGGAAAAAAAAGCATTCATGCAGCAAGGGGGTAAATTTTACTCTGGCTTTTGAATTGGTTATCGCTAACAAAGGAGGCTACTAAAACTCAGCATTTTGGAATCCCCTTCTTAATATACTGTATTGCTAGTTTGATATACCTTTTCATTGTAATTGGTGTAACTCTGGAGACAATTAAAAAGCTGTTCTTCTTTTGAGGATCTGTCATTAAAATTGATAGGAAAGAGCTGTGGAACATAAGGCCGTTGGCTGAAATGAACGTTACCTGCAGAAAGGYAGAATGTGACACTTCTGTAAGTGTCATTCCCATTCCAAGATCCTAGAAGAAAAGAAGCRTTTTATTGTGTGTATGAAAATAGCTGGCTCTCTGTTGCACCTTTGTTAGGGTTAATATTTGTTTGTTCCAAGATTTTGGGGCACAATGTCGTTTCTAAAAGTTCAGCCGGGGAATGTGGGGAGGAGAAGAGAGAATTTTTGCTAAGTACAGTGAATCCCATTCCATCAGCCACCTGGGTGCACAAGAACTGCTAAATTGTGTCAGATAAAGGAACCATCTAGGCCCACATCCTTTTTCTGACATCAGCTAGGCACAAATACTTAGGAAAAGGCACTAAGAAAAGAGGGTCTTTCCCCACTCTCTTCTTAGAGACCAGGCTCTTAATCTGAAGCTAATTTGGACTATTTTTGAATGTCTTAAAATGGATCTATCCTTCAGAAATACGATTAAAACTATTTCTAGCTCTTCACAATATCACATTATAATGATCTATAGGAACTCTCTCCCCAGCTCCACAAAGTGAAATATGAAGTAGTGTTGATTTTCTTCTTAACCTCAGTTTAGCCCTGGTTCTTTCTAGTCAGCTCTTACAAGTAAGAGGTTTCAAGCAGCTAAACACTGTGAATTCAGACCTCTCCGCAGAATAAGATCCTGATGTATGAGACTCACTTGCCATGAGGCCATGGAAAGGGCATCTCATCAGCTGTTGGATGGCACCTGAACATAGCACGATACACTCCAAATCATGGGATGGGATTGGGCCCCAGGTGTGTCACAGCACAGGGCAGGGAATGGTTCTGCAGCACTTGACTTCTGGTGGGCAGGTGCCTTCTACCAGTACCTTGTCCTGCTTATAGCACAGCCTGGTTCAATCACTCTCATTTGGGGCTCTCAACACCAGGGTCTGGCACATAGGGACGTGCTGAATATGTACATCTGGTCTGTGGGGTCCTGAGGAGGGACAGAGACTGGGGACCTGCATGGTGAACATGCTTGATCTATGCACTGCTACAGGGGAGTGTGAAAGGGGGTAGATTGTATTGAGTCTCACATTCAGCATGCAAGACTTGACAGGTCTGGGAATCTGCTGGCAGAAGTGCTCTGTAAGCACACAGATGGGGTATAACCCTAACAGCTGCATGGAATCAGGGGTAGTTGTCAAAATTTTAATGGTCATATAGAAAAAAATACATGGATGCTAAACAAAAATGTTTCTCCTTACCTTCCAAATGAAGGAGGGTTTCTGAATAAAGTAGCTCTCTATTCAGTTTGTTCTCTTCTATCAGATCCCCTACAAAATCCCAGTACCTGGGTTTTCTCTAGAATGTCCTTTTCTCAAACTATTTCTGCATGTAGAAAGAGCTTTTGAATAGATACATATTATAGTGATAATGTAACTAAATATATCATCCACCCATACACTTGCAATTGACTTTTCTCTAAAGCCGGTCTTTTCTCCATAGTTCCTGCATCTAATTATCATCAATTTCAGCTCAGGAAGGAAATGATCTAACAATGAAGAGATCAATTATCTTAGCAGCAAAAGAAAAAAAATCAAATTAGTAAACTGGGAATTTTAGATGGCAATTTGATCTTTGGGACATGTGGTGCTTAGAGGAACAATGCACAAAACAGAACTCACCCTGTGGAAAGACAATTGAATTCAGGAAAAAAAAGTATCAGTGACTTCTGTCACTGAACTATTAGATTAATTAATTTCCATCCAATACCTGACAATAGCAAAGTGTCCTGTATAAAATATGTTTAAGACAAAACAAGGAAAGTGATAATACACTGATCTGAAAGAGAATTATGTCATTCTCTGAGGATATGGTCTGTTTTGTTCTACAGCAATACTTCACCAGAGTGAAACGTAATGATTTATTAACACACAAGAAGTACCCCTGGCAGGCATAGTTAATATTTTAGTACTGCAGGCGATGGAATGTGACAGTTTCACTTGTTGCTCTGACCTTTATTTTTCTTTGTTCCATAATTTCCTAGAACTTCAATTTATCTGGAGAACATGCAATTAGAGAGATCTTTTTAGATAAGCCACAATCATTTCTCACATAACTTTAACACTCATTTTTTCTAAATGAAGCTTGTTCTTCACAGTGCACACTTCAAAACAGTTCAGAGCGGTTCACTGAGAACAATAAAGGCCTGAGACAAGACACATTAAAAGATACCAATTAGTTAGCTGAGAATTTTAGACTAAAATTTTATTTTTGAACAGTTCAGTATGTCAGGGAAGTCTGCATACCAAAAAGCACAGATATGACCATGGTGAGAGCAAATATTCATTTATATCATTAAATGAAAGAAGAAGAAGCACCTGAGTGACAACTTCATTAAATTTGAATACATTGTCTCTAACTTCTGCTGTAAAAGCTTCAGGAACAATTCATTTCCTTGCTACCGGTAGTGATAATATATCATGGAACAAGAAACAAGAGAACTGAAAACAAAACAGGCAGGGCATGCTAATTAAGGAATCTGAAGAGCTAGATCCTATTTTGATAATGTGTAGGGTTGTTTTTACCTTCTTTCTCTAATACTATTTTATCATCTTCCTTCAAAATTATAACGTATTGGAAAACAGAGGTATTTTTTCCTGTCAGGTCTGGATAATATTTTAGTTTCTCATAGAGCTGGGTATGACAGTTTCATTGTCTCCACAGAGTGATCTTCACTTTTTCCTTTGCATCCCCAAGTCTGAGAGGTGACTGCTGAGTTTTCTGCAACAGAAGAAGAGCACCACAAAACTGAATTTACCAGAAATACATGACTTCAATTTTCTCACATGGCCTTTCCGTAATTTTATTTTGTGGCGACCTTAACTGGAATAGCCCAGCACGTCCAGGATCACTGCTGAATAATCCAATGAGACCTGCATGTACCTATGTGCTGGGACCACAAAGCAAGCAAAGTTTTGAGCAAGATCTGCCTAAGCTTTTGCATTACACTAAGGACATGCTTCCCTTCTCCTCCCCTTAGACCCAGCTCGCTCTTCCCTACACATCTCAGGAGCCCTGTGCAAGCTTCCTGCTTTTCCCCATGACTCTTCTCTCCCATCCTTTCCGTGCAGTCCTTGAGAGAAGCTCCCAAGGATGGGAGTAAACCTCTCCCCTCCAAGAGGTTCCCACCATCCCAGCAAGCCACATCACAAACATCTCTTACAAACTGACAACAAGCAAATCAAACACACCACACCAATGGCTACAGCGTGTGTGCTGGTTTTGGCTGGGATAGAGTTAATTTTCTTCATAGTAGCTAGTATGAGGCTGTGTTTTGGATTTGTGCTGAAAACAGTGTTGATAACACAGGGATGTTTTCGTTATTGCTGAGAAGTGCTTACACAGAGTCAAGGCCTTTTCTGCTCCTCACACCACCCCACCAGCGAGTAGGCTGGGGGTGCACAAGAAGCTGGGAGGGGACACTGCTAGGACAGCTGACCCCAACTGACCCAAGGGATATTCCATACCATATGACATCATGCTCAGCACATAAAGCTGGAGGAAGAAGAAGGAAAGGGGGGACATTCAGGGTTATGCCATTTGTCTTTGCAAGTAACCATTACGCATGACGGAGCCCTGCTTTCCTAGCGATGGCTGAACACCTGCCTGCCGATGGGAAGTAGTGAATGAATCCCTTGTTTTGCTTTGCTTGCGCGCGAGGCTTTTGCTTTCCCTATTAAACTGTCTTTATCTCAACCCATGAGTTTTCTCACTTTTACCCTTCCAATACTCTCCCCCGTCCCACCAGGGGGGAGTGAGTGAGTGGCTGTGTGGGGCTTAATTGCTGGCTGGGGTTAAATCACAACAGCATGTTAGAGCTATTTCCAAAACTATAACAAAAAGATAGCATCATTTATTTGCCTCCCCAGAGAACCTCCAATCTGAAGTGGTGATAACCCCTATTTATCAAAACTGCACCCCAGAAATCTCAAGTGCAAAACTCAGTTTGTCTAGCAAAAGCCTGGCAGTGGAGGCCAGTGATGAAATTATCTCATCAGTATTAAATATTTTATGAAGCCGGAAGAACTGAACTCACAAGAAAAATAAGCAGGTAAGATCCACGCAGGCTAACTTTAGACTGGGGAGGCAGGTTGGTAAATTCCATCTGGAGTCACTGGAGAGAGATGCACTCCTCCGGCAGATGAATCAGAGCACTTACAGTTAGGCTGCTGCTCTGAATCACTCTCTGCAGGTAATTTTCTTTATTCACAGGGAAGAGGAGCCTCAGAAAACCACCTCACCTAAGTTAAAGCAGGTGCCAGTGCATCGAACAGCCAGTTCAGGTCTTTCAAAKCTGAAAAATGGTACACATAAACACAGAATTAAGGTAAGATTTCTCAAATCACTAAAATTAACTAGAAACTTCACTCTTATTTTCAAAAGTGTATTTAAAGGCAATGGGGGTTTAATTCCTAAATCTCTGCAGGCCCATTTAAAAATGTTGCTATATTGATGTTCCTCTGAAAAAATATCACCCTGAAAAAATATCACCTTGAAAAAAGAAGCCTCGTGATTTAACTTCACATCAATGAACATGTGCGTGTAGCCAAAGTGAGAGTAAGGTCTGGAACAAAAAATTGAGGGAAACGCCTTAAACAAATATTTCCTATGTTAAAGAGGGTGACTATTAACTCAGGTTCTGTCACTGTTGAGAGTTTACTTGGCATACACAAAAGCAAACACAGCGAGATCCCAAAAATTAGCAGCTAACCATAAAAATTTATAGGTTGAAACTGACATCTTGAATTGTTTCTGGAAATGAATTAAATAAGCCATTATATTTTGCACTTGCTTAGTATTCTGAATATTTTTAAGTTATAGCTTCATGCACAGCAGATAAGATTATTTTCCAGAGACAGAAAGGACCACTTTGGAAAAAAAAAATGTTTGCACTGTGTTTACACAGTACAGATTTAAAGATGAATTCATGGCCATACTTAGTATCTGAGCAGTCCAATGTGCCCAAAGGCCCAAAATGTTCTCCAACAGCAGAGCAGGCACAGTGTGGAAGTAACCAGTAAATAATTCTACCCAAATGACAGGTGCTTCTTTGCTTCTGTCTCCAATAATTCTTGACTAACCAGCAACAGCTGGTTATCCAGACTTGAATTCTGACCTATATGTTAAAACTTTGCTCCATTACACAAACCAATTTGAAAGAAAGTTGAGTAACTTCATTGTAGACTAAAACCGTAACCAGTGTGTTTCCACTGGCCTTCCTAAGTGTCTGGTATTCACATTAAAAAAGATGTACATGGTAAAATAGTGAAGAGCCGAAGTCACTGTTGCATATTTTAGAAATAAAATATCAGCACTGTTCACTGGGGAGAAAAATAAGGATGGTAGATGCTGTGAGGAGTTCTACGCCAATAATACTCAAGACTTGCAGTGTTCACTTGTCTGATTTTCTATTAAGACTAATGGTCTCTGCTCTCAGAAGCGTGCCTAATGGCAGTTCTGGAGAAGTAAGTAAAACTACTGTGTTAATTTCTCACCCTGTTACAAACACCCAGGCAAACTTGGCTTCCAGATCATACTATATTGTAATGCAATTCCCTCCTGCAGTTGCGTACTGTGGGCACCGCACCAGTTTCCAGCACAGGAACAGGGGGAATGAGGAACAGGATCTGACAGAGAAAGCTGATAGAAGTGATGGAAAAAGGACCCCTGAAGTGGCTGTCTGGAAATTAAGGTACCACTACCTCATTGTTAAGATTCAGGATGAATCCCTTTAACAAGATCAGACTTATTTCCCAGCTTCATTTACCACATATGCTCATACACACCTAGTCTTACTTTAAACACCTAAACCCAAGCTGCAGCATCATTCTCCAGCTGCCACCCAGCCTTCATTGATCTGAGGAGAGTCTCGCAGGCTTTTTGAGAGAAGCGAATTCATTCCAGCGCATCCTGAATAGAGGGACAGAGCCTGTCACAGCAGAGAAAAGGTACAGTCCTTTGTGAGCACAGCAAAACATCAGTTTTGGGGGTCTGTGTGTTGGGTTTTTTTTTAAACTAACCATAGTAGATTTCATGGGGGTGCATCTAGCAGATCTCAAGGTAGGCAGGTGCCTGCTCCTCACCATCACATGGGCTTTGCCTGCCTCCCACAGTTTCGTGGGAGCAGCTGTTGGCACATTCCAGTGTAATCTCTATTTCAAAGGTATTTTTGAACTGAAAAACAGGGTCTTGAGAGAAAAATAATGGATTACACAGACAAAGAAACCACATATATTTTAGGGTATCCATCTAAAGTCATCATCTCATTCCTACCAAAACCAGTGGAATTTTGTTTCACTTTAGTAAATCCCTCCATTTGGGGGTTTCATGTTAACAGTCAGAGTTACTTTTGCTGTTCAGACTTCATCTGTACAAAACAAATGGACATACCAGTGAGTATTGGAAGCAGCATAGCTCAATACTTTGACTAAACAAAAAATAATTAGGAATCCTTCCTTCTACAGAACTTAGTGAGTTAATTACATTTTTCCACTTCCTAGCTATTAATTAAGTTGCAAAGTTGAATCTATCTATCACACATCCATTAGGCCAAAGGATGATTTATTTGCTGTCTGAATGCTGCAGTTGCTCTTTGCTGAAGCAATACAGGCAGACTGCAAAAAGCAGCATATTTTCTTAGACTTCTGTATGTCTTATTTCTTTACAAATGTAGACTGGCATTATACCTCCCTGAATATAAAAATCAAAGCACTTCTCTGGAAACACTGTCAATGACAATTTTCTTATCATTATAGATTATAATTAGAAACCTCACCCTATGGAACTGAATACAGAGATCAGTGCCAAGCCTTGGCAAAGGACCAGCTGAGCTAATATCACATATGTCATTATCCTATCCCAGTCACAGGTATGGGAATTAATTGGGAGCGAATTTTCATTTATGAACACCTGTACCTAGATAGTTATCGTCTATTACAGCATTGTGAGGGCTTTTATTAATCTACACTGCACCTTATCTATGTGCTGCAGGTTAGAGATTTTAACACTAGTTATTTTAAGAGTGAAATAGCACTTAAAAATGCTATTGCCTTATGATAATTGAGTTGAATTTACTGGGGGGTTATGTACTATGTTCTTTACTGTGAAAGCTTAGGAAGTATCCAGTGAGCCATATTTTTCCATGGTAGAAATGGGAACTTTTAATTTTAAGGAAGGCTGTTTATTTCCACTGGCTAACTGGATTCAGCTAAGCATTTTGTGGTCGGACTAAGCCCAATGTTTTCACTTCATTCACTATGAAATATGTGCTATTATACCTCCTTAAGTATTGAATAATTTTTTTTCACCCTGAGTGTTCATGTTTTAGAGTTACTGCACAACCTGTCTTTCTAAATGTCGCAGGGGACCTTGAAAACCTGTGGATAATTGAGGATTTGAATATCTGAAGGGCATTGCAATGTAATGTGTCTATTCTGGATGACGTGACCTTCTTGTAGAAAACAGAATTCTGGATGTTTATAATATCCATACCCTAGTGCTTTTCCAAATGATTTTCTGCTGTAGAATAACTACCTTGTGAAAACTTTCCTGCAAGCAAAATAGATTTTCTTTTTTTATTCCCTGCCCATAGCCCAAATTAGTCTGCACATGTGAGAAGACCAGTGGTTTGTCTTGGATATTTTCCTATCTCCAGCACACAGATGGAAGCCTCCAGGGTGAGTATGAAAAACTCCAGTGTGAATAATGATGGAGAAAACTTCCCCTGGAGGAAAGTTCATTCTAAAATAACTGGTCAGTGTCCTGAAACTTTTGGACACTTCCCTGGCTCCATTCTTCCCAAAATCTTGGAAATTCACCAATGTCTTATAGCAGTGACTTGTGTATGTACCACTAGACAGTTTTATGGACATGAGAGCCCCTGTAAAGTTGATATAATTTATGGAGTCATTGACTCTGCCAGATCACTTACAAAAAAGTTTAAATGAACCCAGGCATAACCCAATCTCTTTCACATGTCCCTCCACACCTCAAAGTGCTGATCTTTATCTGCCATTTGTATTCCAAAAGAAACTTCTCTGCCTGTGTGTGACTGTTTCCATCAAAACCAGTTCAAATTAATTTTTCAGTGAAGATTTTTCTGGTGTACAGACACACTGCAGGTTCTGCATTCTTTATAGACACTGTATACTGCTTCACAACATAAAACATTTTCAGTAACACCTCTCTCTCTCAACCTCTGGAGAGTTAGTCTGTTTTCTAGATAGAAAACTGCTGACTTAGGATATCTGTTTTTCATATAGTGGCTTAGATGGAAGCAATGAAAACCAGCCAAGCAAAGAGCAAGACTGATGTGATCTGTGTGTCACGTAGACGTGGGAGATAATTTTAAGTTCCTTAGTAGAGCAGCCCATTTTCTGCCAGACTTTATACAGTTTCCAAGCATCTTCCAAACAAAATTATATTTACCAGAATCTAATGGTTACTTGGGTTATTGATGTATTTGCTCAATAACCATCAGTACCAGTTGTTGATGCATTTACAAATGACGCTAAGAAATGATTGAAAATCTCCCATGAAAGATTTCGGTCCCACAATTACCCAAATATATTCAATTCATAATGTACAACTACATTTTTCACTTGCATTAGACCATAGTAGGGGGAGAGGAGTATTTGTTCTTTAACATGGGAATGCAGTCGGGCCAGGTCAGCCACAGTATGTTTTCAAGCTCCATTTTACCTCTGGTTTGAAAAAAATGCTGATTAAAAAAGTGGATGATTTATAGTCCTCTCCAGCCACTGATTATTACCCCTTAAATCTTCCATCTAGAGACAAATGAAGCATGGAATGTCCAGCATTGACATTATAATATAGTAAAGACAATCTGTTAAATCATACATATATTGTAGTTAACTCTAATTTAGAATATAAATCTTTGTGACAGATGATTGTGACATCATCCTCCCCTGAGTTTCATTGCAAGGAACTGGAGCTTAAAGATAATGAAATGCTTTATGTCCCAGCAAYCCTTTTAAGGTCAACCAGGGGAAGTACTGGTACACTGCTGTGTGAGGGCACTATGAGCAAGTTCATGCTGGCTCAGTGCTCAGTGCTAGTAAGACTATTTTTCTCCATCTATTCGGGAGATTCCCAGAAGACTGTCTGATCTTTTGAATTCCCCAGATTTTCCATCTTTCATTCTTTCTGGCTGGAAGAATCTAAGTTGCAAACAGTTCAGTGTTTGAGAGCTTTTGGGATATGTTATTTTTTCTCCATTTGATTGCAATACTGTAAATTCATTATGCTTGTGGTACCATGCAGTAAGTACTCAAATTGCAATGTCAATGTTAACTTTTGTCAACCTCTTTGAAAAAAATAAAATGGGTGTTCCAGGGTATAGGTGTACTTTGACTAGTAAGTGAAAGAAGAGAAATAGTGTAAAACTCCATATTGTTTCTCTGATGAATGTAGCTAGGTAGAAAATGTATGTATTTGTTGCCTATTGGGGAACTGCCTCTGTACACTCTGTACTTAATTTGCATCATCGCAGAAGGCATCTAAAGAATCAGACCTATATTCATTTATGACTGCCATGGACTTTGATCTTTGTCAATTTAACACCAGTATGTGATTTTACAGGATCTCTTTAAAACTAGTTTTTTCCCCTTATAGCACAAATATAATTCTGATCCAGATTAAATATTAAAAAATATTTATTTCAGACTTATAATGGAAAATATAGTGAAATACAATTTCAAGATTGCACTTAGACCAATTTAATAGTACAAACATAAGCAGAATATTAGTGCTTGTCAATGAAAAGAAAAAAGTCAGAGCAAGTGAGAGAAAAAGAAATGCAGAACTTTCCTCCATCAGAAGATGCAGCTCATTGAAAATCAGAGGACATCCAGAAATCATGGCAATATTCTTCCTTCTGAAAAACAAAGCAAAAAACAATTTTTTCAGACTGCTTCAACTTCTCCACTAGAAATAACTTTTAATTCTGCTGCTTTAAATGTCTGTTTAAGAATTGCCAGTGTCAACACTGCAATGGAATGCTTTTATTTTGTTGAAATGTTCTGACAGTTCTGTCACAAAATATTTGGATTTTTTCTCCTTGAGAAGCAAGTTTGAGTATCTGAGAATGCAGAGACACGAGGAGTTGCTGTGGGGGAGTGACCATGTCCCTCACCCTATTCAAGTCATCTTCACCTGTAAGAAAGGTTGTGGTGGAGGAGAGTTAAGTTAACTCCGTCATGTTAGCCATAAATTGACCCAAGGACAATTACCATGGAATACCTGATAACACAAAAAATGGTCTTTTTTTTCATTTGCCTCCTGCATATCAACTAAGATCACTTTTGAAGGCCTTGTGCAGGTAACAGGCATATTTTGAATTTTATTCTTCCATCAAACTGATTTAAGTCAAGAGTAACCCAGCGAAAGTCAAGAGATTTGCAGTACTGCGAGACTGATGTAAATGAGAAAGTAGGCCCAGAAATCTGTTCACATTCACAAAACATCACACAGACATGTTGATAATAGGGCAAATTAGCAGGAAACAGTTTGTTCATGACAGGACTAATTTTCAGTATGTTGAGAACCAATCACTTTCCACTGACATTACCTGGACTTCATTTCTGAAAAATCAGCCTTAAAAGCTTTTGTTATATCTGCCCAATTTTTGCAAACCTGCTGCAAAGACAGTGGAAAGCGCTAGATGGGTCTAGATGGTTCGTAGGTGCTCAGACTTGGGTGCGCACATTCTGCAATCTCCTTCTTTCCCCAGGAGGGAAGGAATTTATGTACCCTGTACAGTTTATTTTATTACACTGTTATTTGTTAACCTCAGATAACCACTTTCTTATCTAAAGAAACCAAAAGTGAATGCTTTTGCAGTTGGATGAGAAATGTTTCTAAAGAATAATCCTCTTGCAGGGAATCTGCAATAACAATCTGTTTCCCAGAGATCTGAAGGCTGGCAAACCAACTGACCCCAACTCTCTTGAAACGAGCATTTCTGCCTTCTCTCCCATTAGGCTTAGGACAAAAATGTGCCAATCTTTATATGGATTGAGGTAATTTGCTTCAGCAGAAGGTAATCAAGGAAAGGCAAGACTTTGTGAAGAAAACCCATGTACCTCTATAGTACTGGATAGAAGGAAGTCAGTGGAAATTAATATAAATGCTCCTGACTGCAACCCAAATTTTGCAAGGTGATAAATTAAGCATGTCAGTATTTAATCCTATTAAAGCCAATGACATCAAGCATATGCCAAAACATACACGCACGCCAAAAGCTGTTATGAAAGGAGACCAAGAATGTTAAGGCCAGATTGGAAATCCTGACCCCCAAATCTCAGGTTTTGCTTTTACTTTGATGGTATAAAACCACTGAGGACTATGGATGAGGCAGATATAAGCCCCACAGGCGTGGTTAGACATCAGCACCTCAAACTTGGCGCTGCCAAATGCAAACTGGGTTCCTGATCTGTTCTTAAAGATGCATTGCAAATAACCTGTCAGATCTGGATCTTCTCAAGTTGAATTTGAGGGAGAAAAGGAATTGAAAATCTTCAGTAGCACAAGCATGGCTAGTTGCTCATGCATGAAAGCCAAGGACAGGCACTTTAGGTTTTCTGTACCAGCTCTGCTTTTCCTGAAATACTTGACTTTGTACTTAAGTCCAGAATATATTTATGCATCTATGTCTATACCCAGAAAACAGACAAGGGTCACTGGCTTTTTCTAGTGATGGGCACATGGTGTCTCCCATCAACCGGTTGCTGTTATAAATCCCTTTCTGAGGGATTTAATGTTCAGGGAATTTCAGCTCTCAGCAGGGCAGGATCCATTGCACTCCTTGAGGTTGAGTATATCAAATGACACTTTCAGACGTGTCCTCAAGGCATTCAGGCTGGGGCAGCATGTGAGAAGTGGGATGCTCAGCACATAAGGCAACCCGATGTTTCCCTCATAAGACTGCAGCTGGAAGGAAGACTGGAGTGTGTTTGGCTTCCAGCTCAGGATTTAGGTGCCTACAGTTTATCTACACCTTGCTTTACATGCCAAAGTCCTCTCATAAATCTAGCCAGTAGCCATAAGAGGATGGTATGCACCGTTATTCTGCACAAGGTCTTCAAATGCCTGTGCCAACTCTTTTATACTCAAGATTATAGGATGCATAGGCAGTGAAGGAGAGCTTACCAATTTTCACCCCAGATATCTTTACCTTTGTGTCAATTAGTAGAGTTTGCTTTATGGGCTTTTATCATCCTCTGGGGTATCATCCTGGTTCTCTGAATCTCTCTATAACGTTAAGTTATGTGCATCTCTCTTCTGAAGGAAAACYTCTGAACCCCATTCCACAAGAAGGATTACCCAAGCACTCGAATATCTAGGAGAAAAGCAATGAGTATAAGTCCATGGATAACTGCAGTATGTATATGCAAATTTCTAACCTACTGCATTACAGTGAACTGTGCAGATGGCCAAGGACCTCTGAATCAGCCAACAGCAGAAAGTCTAAACTGATTAAACTCTTACAGCAGATTTATGTAATTAACTATCATAAAGGTTTTAGTTATATTATTGAAAATGATCCTGTTAAACTGTAACTTTATAACCAACCATATAAGTGTGTTTTATTAAATCCACCTGAATGGTAAATGACTTTTTTAAACCGAAATAAACAAAACCTAGAAAGTGCAATTGTCCCGCCAGTCCTGAGACCAACCTTGCCAACTGCTCATGATTTGGAGAAAGTCAAAAGAATTTCCAGAGCATATAAATATAAAATAACCTGCTGCTAGTTCAGAGACTTGAGAGCAGAAGGAAAGTATCAGACTTTAGCAAGCTGCCTTTCAGAACTTCTGGTCCTGCAGGTTTTTTGTTGTTTTTGAAACAGAATAATGAGAACTGAACATCCTTGATGCCTTATACAGTTACAGCAAAGTCTATAAAGATACCAGATTTTTTTCATATTTTGTTGCATCCTCTTATTTACATATGTCCACAAGCAAACAGAATTAAAAATTATGTATATTGTAAAGTCAGGCATTCAGAAGTTAGGGTAAGCCAAAGTTATATATAGCATGTAGGAGCAACATTAATTTGACTCCAGCTTGTGTGCACCTTGCTTTGTGAATGGGTTCAAGTCACTTGGGAAAAAAAAACAGGTAATCCTGCAGCTGAAGTCTGTACCATAATATGTAGGCACATATGGGGGCAGGAATAAGGAGGGAAGCTGTGGCTCATTGCGTGGGCCAAGGGTATACGCTCAATAACAGGGCTGACTCTTCTCCTTTGCTATGGCTGATCTCACACTTCTGAGAGGTTCTTAGTACAGGCTGTTCTACAGGGGCCAGTGATTTGGTTTAACAGGTGATAGCTCCACTAAATTGAAACAGAATTTCCTGGGACAAAGAAAAGACTTTTCTTTTTTTTTTTCCTTTCTGCAAAATTTC
The DNA here is from genome assembly GCA_035582835.1 of Phoebastria nigripes. NCBI lineage: Eukaryota > Metazoa > Chordata > Aves > Procellariiformes > Diomedeidae > Phoebastria > Phoebastria nigripes. The sequence continues at coordinate 516,314 of JAYKAV010002925.1, read as the reverse complement.
AAAGCCTTGCTGTAAACAGTGGAGATGTTACAGCTTCTCAGAAAGAAGAATAAAAAAAGGTCATCTGTATCTGTTACAAGGGAACATTAGAAAATCGAAGAGTTTTGCTTTTGTCGGTAAAGATTTTCAGAATGATTTCAAAGCTTTTTACCTGATGGGTTACATTTAGGACAGGATCAAGCACAAATAGTGGCTCATGGATATTTTGTCCAATCTGCATTACTTGTTTTATTTGCTTATCACTTAGTTTCACCTACTTCCAGGCCACCCAATTTCTTAGCTTTGCAAACATTATCAGTATGCCCTTTGGGCGCTGACACTTCAGATGGTCCTTCCCTAAATGAACCATTTTACATATTTAAAATTCCCCATGTACCTATATACATATATGTATATACATACATGAACATGCATGTGCATGTATGTAAATATATGCATACACATTTAATGTATATGCATATGTGTATATGTATTAACACCATGAATAGTTCTATTAACTTTCTTTGCCAGGCCAGCAGAAAATAAAACATTGAGCTGTAAAGTTCTGAAGACTTAATTTGTAAATAATTTTGCAATTTATTTGTGTTTAGCACAACAGAGCGTACCAAAGATTCCGTATACTTATCAATTTGACATATTTTTGCTAGATTTACTGCTCTCACTTTACAAACACGGCAGAAAATAGCAACTGTCTGCTGTGTGTGACACTTTGCAAAGATTAATCCATAAAACTGTGTGCTTGCACTTACTTCTCTGATGGGTTGCGGCTGGGAAAGCTCCTGTGAAGAGTGGTGAACGGATTACCTGAGGGCACGTCTACAGGGTACATGGTGGGACATAGTGAAGTCAGCTCTCAGGGTACAGCTTCGAAGCAGCGCCCTGCAAAGACAGTAGGATGGGTTCAGGGAGAAGTTGAGCTCTGCAGGTGGCACAATGTCAAGCTCATTAGCTTCTGCCTGCCAAGGCTCTCAGGAGGATTGATGAGGAAGGGCGTAGTGATGCTCTTAGGGGTGAGACCAGGGATTTCTATATTGCACTCTGTCCAGGTGCCACAGGAGCTCTTCTCTGAGGAATTTGACTTTTCAGACAGGTTCAGAAATAATGCCTGGATTGTCCTTTTAGTTACACCAGTAACCTTAAAGGGCCTAAGCATGGCCTTTGCCAATTGAAGAGTTTCTCTACCCACAGAATTTTGTATTGATATGACAGGCTGGGCCTGTATTTACATGTCTTGCTGGCATGCCTACATCAGTTAGGTATTAAAAAAAACACACAACCCAAGCCCCAAAAAGACATGTACAAGCAAAAAGTGTCTTGTAGACAAAGGTTACTAGCAAAACATTACTTTGCCTTACATAGTTACTCCAGTATACTATCTAATTTCACTAGGAAAATTGCTCTAAACTATAGAGGATTACCATATTGACATCCAGTGGTACTTTTCCAACCAACATTTGAATGATTCTGTGATATTATAAACTACATTTCTACTAGGATATATCAATCCCAGCAAGTTCTTTTAGGTGCAGAGAGATAAATATCACTTAGAAAAAAAATAGAGCTCTACCTTTATAGCTCCTTAGTGAGGACACTTTTCTGCTTGTGAAAAGAACCGCTATCATTATAAAGCTTCATATCCATGTCTCCTACCTAGAGAGAAAGTTGCAACAACGGAAATCACTAAAGAAAGATGTAGACCATCAAGTCTACGTTCTTATTGCAAGGCAGGATCAATAGTGCCCTTACCATTTCTAGCAGACATCTGCCTGCATTGCTTTTCAGGTCTCCTGTGATGGTGTTCTGTTGTTTTTGCAATCAACCTACTGCCAGTGTTTCACAGTCTCCCCTGTTAGAAAGCTTTTGCTAATATCTAACCAAAAGGACTCTCACTAAAGTCCATCACTTCTCAACCTAATGACAATGGAGAAGATAAGTAGCTTTGTCGCCCTTTAGAGTAGCTTTGGAATATTGAAGTCTGTATCAGATCTGTCATCAATTGCAATTTATCAAAATCCATTTCTAAACCAGTATTTGTAGAAAAAATGAAACCACATATAGTGAGCCCGGAGCTCACTATTTAAAGAAGTGAAAATTAGCACTGCCACAACCAGCGATTTGCAAATTGTAATCCATGAGCAATGGAACATCTGTGGATGTTCAGTAAAAGGCATCTAGAAAAAGGAAACCTGTTGTCAGTAGGCTGCTACAAAGCTACAATGCACTACAAAGGGGCCAGTGCCTCAGCCCAAGAACTGAAAAGATTCTAAAAATCAGAAAGTATTGGGAATCACTGATGTTCTGTTATTCATGCTCAAATTAGGTAATTTACATCTAGTTTGGGTGTGCTTGCTAAACACTGAAGTAATAGAACATGACTGAAGACATACAAGAATATTGTTTTGTCTAAAGCAAGACATCATTCTTTGTTGGTTAAGGTTTGTTGTCTGTCATTTTAACCTATATACAGAGATTGACCTACGGGTGAATTCATCCAGCTGTGTTTTGGACTGAAAGAGAGATTATAAAACAGGAAACATGAGTACATGAGTACAATGGAAAAAAGAAAAGCATTAAAGCCTAAGAGATGATACAAAGTCTTAAAAGTGTCAAGCTTCTTAAAGGAGGAAAGAAGATTTAAAATAAGAAAGAAGTGATTAGAAATAAAGATCTAGAAAGACCATGGACATTTGATTCAAGGAAAATCTTCCTGAATTAGGATGATAAGAAATTACATAAAAAAGAGTTATGGCTGTTTAGGAAATAACTTAGAAAAGACTTATGGCTGTTTCAAACAAAAGTCATCAGTACAATTGAATTTTTGTAGATCATACATAGCAAGCAGATTATTAGAGCCTGCAGAAAACAATTTTTGTAACGGGGGAATCTTAAAAAATCACATAATTAAAATTTCAGAAGAAATTATTTTCTCCTTCAGCTTCTGGTAAAAGCATTGGTTTATGAAGGACTGACTGAAAAATCCGTTTTGCTGAAAAACTAAAACCTGCTGTAAAAATGAAAAAGCTGGTTTTTAATTTCAGAAATTCCTTCTGTAACTACTTACTGCAATATTCTCTGTGTCTGGCTATCATTAAACATTTCTTAGACTTCACCATCTTTTTTTCAGGCATCTTGTGGTTAGTGTGAAGTATACTGTAGTTAAAAGTCAGAATGTTAGTAAAGTGAATAAGAAAAAGGATCGAACTGTATAATTTAGTCAGATATCCACTGAATTTATAACTAGAACCCTACAAATACTGAATTCTATAAAAAGATCCTCCTCCCTCATTAGATATGATGCATTGGGTGTTTGAAGAAAAGATATATATGGACTGCAGGAAATCTGCCTAGTTCAGGGAGAAAGGCAGAAAGGGAGGGAGAGAGGGAAGCAGAGAGGGAATCCCTAAGGCTTATATCAAGAAAGGAAATTTTATTTCTTTCCTAAATACTCAAAACCAAAACTGAAACTTTTCCCACTGAAACCAGTAAGACTTGAGTTCTTTGGTAATCTGATTAGACTCACATTGGCATGCACCAGAAGATATTCCAGCGAACCAAAGAGAAGATAAAGCACATTTTAAAGATTCTGCATTTCACAAAGAAACTAATTGTCATTCCTGTTTATGCATCCCTAGCAGAGACAGCATTGGCCAGATTGTGATACTTTACACTTTAAAGAAAGGAATAACTCCAAGAGAGAATGTGAAAAAAAACCTCTTGAAAGGCTCTGGAATTTGGAAATAATTATTTAATTTGACTCCTGCAACTTCATGAAACTATAGTTCATTTTTCTCTTAAGCTTTCTAAGAGGAAATATTTGCTCTCCTTGCAGTTAAGCAGGTAGAATCACTGGAAGCCTCCTCTCCAGTGCCAAAATGTCAGCAAATTAATATAATGTATTCAAGGAAATTAATATAATATATTCAAGGGGTTGGTACAAGCATATACAGCAATTCAAAGCAGGGTTGTCAACTCAAGTTAAAGCTCCTTAAGCTGTGTTATAGCCAGAGTAAAAATGCAGATCTCTTTTGAAATGAAATATTGTGGTTACTGTTTGGTACAAAAAGGCTCATAGCAAAAGTGTCACATTTTCCATGTAATGTTTCTGTCTGCTACTTTGATAAGCAAGCCCCATCTATTGCTGTGGTAAACTTTGAGAGTGTCTATAGCAGTGTTAGAAATTGCTTTTCAGGGGACCCTCCATTTGTCCCCACTTACTGTGCTTGGATTCACGGCGCGGGGCACACTGAGAGCACAGGAGTGGGACGATTCCTGGACAAGATGGGGGGACATGCTCCAGGAGTTATCACTCCCTGTGCTCCGGCTGCTGACAGGAACACAGTACATGGGGCCAGAGTGGGGCCAGCCTGAAGGAGAAGCCCTGTGACCCTGCAAGGTGGTCCCCAGAAGTACAGACCCAGCTGTCTCCCCAGCACCTCTGCTCCTCCAAAACTGCGTGGCTCGTTCATATAGACACAGCCTTTACGTTGCTCAGTGTTTCACATTTTATCTTTGCTTAAGATTGAGTAATTTTTTACGTTAAGTGATGAAAGTGTGTAAATGTGTGTGTATTCAGATACGTCTTAAAGCAGTTTTTCCTCTTTGGATCACATTTGTGAGACAATGAAGAGAAGAGTCCACCTGAACTCACTTTCTTGAGTGTCCTCTAGGTAGGTATGAGATCTGGGTGTGCTGAAATACATTTCCTGACAAGGAGTACATGGAAAACCCCTCATATCTAAGGATCCTATCAGTACTATACAGAAAGTACTTCAAATCCTGGGTACTTCAGCACTCGACACAGATGAGAGGAAACCTCTTGATACAGGATACAGCCTTCACAACGACAAAATGCAGACTGAGGATACCTTCAGGTTTCTGTTAAGAGTTTCTGTTATGGAGGCAATATAATTTTCTACAACACAAACCCTCTGTTTATAGAATATGCCGTAAAGAAACAAATGATGTATTCACTTGATTTTTTTCCACATGATTCTCTTCCCATTTTCTTGAGTGAAACCTTTTCATGATGAGGATAATGTGAATATAACCAATGACAGCATGGAACTATTGCTGGACATATTTGGTCAAACCTCAGCTTAACAAGACTTTGCCTCATGAGGGAGAGAGAGAGAGGACCGAAGGGGCCATGATCTAAGGCAGGTGGCTGTGTCTCCAGTCTCTGTTAGTCTAAAATGTATTTTTCCATCCGTGGTTCTGTATATGCATATTACAGGCACTTCTGGGGATGGAATGAGGAGATCTAATTGGCTGAATCAAGTCTGCTTCTGAAGCTGGCAGTTTACGTTCATCTCAGCCTTACTAGTGTGTTTTTGTGAGAAGTCATTTTTTTAATCGAAAAACAAGCACTTTGCTAATCTTCATTTCATGTGGTAGGTCTCCAGAAAAAAGAAAAAAAAAAAAAAAACCACATGCTGTGCATGAGAGTTATTGCAACTTCCCTGCAAATGTCTTGCTTTTACACTAACTCATTTCAGTCTTTAATCTTCTTCATCTTTTCTTTTGAAGTGGAGCATGACTTTCACTTCATGTGAATATTATTTAAACATTATATTCAGACAGGAGCAGGATAAGCTCTTATGAATGTGAGTCAGGAAGAAAAAAAATTGTTTTATTGAAGAAATTCTAATAAAAAAGAACATTTCATATTAGATAATAATCTAAATGTCGCAACAGCTTTTCAACTGTGAAATTGAGATTTTTTAAGTGTATCAGAATTCTGATCATGAGAGATTTTAAAAATTAATTTTTCTTTTTGTTTTGAAACAGAAGACATTCAAATGGTTGCAGTTTTCCACTCCACTGAGGACTCACCATGTGTCTGGTTCTTTATGTGTCTTGGGAAGATGCTAAATCAGAATGTAAACAAAATAATAAAACAGATGAAACCTACACCCTACAGCCTCATCTATGCAGTCATATCCCCACAAGGGATTACTTTAAGTGACAAATTAGCTGCTCTCATTTAGAATAATAATCACTACAAATAGCATCAATTGCTGAAATACCTTATATGAAAGCTAAAAGAGTAAAGAAAAACTGCTTCAGTTTTCACAAAAAATATTGAGTTTGAATCTTAAATATTCTGAACCCATTTTATACCACTTGGATAACACACAGGGGATTTGAACTGCTAATTACATTCACTCCTTTTACATAAGATCACTTTTTAATATAATACGACTGCAGAAAGGCTAGAGCGTACAAAAAAAATGAACATGTTTGCGTGACATACATTTTTCACATTCCAAGAGTGTATTTAGGTTACAATTTTACAAAATATGCAGCTCCTTTACAGAAGACTTCTGAAAAGTGAGAACAGCTTTTGCAATCAAACCAGATGCAAACTAAATTATTCATCTTTACTAAATTTTGATATTACAGYTCAGACATTTTCTGTTGTGAGAGGAAGTGATTTCCAGACGAGACACATTTACAACAGTTCCTACTAAGTAGTCAAACTGCCTTTGATTAAGTTGGTGAAGCTGTAGAATATATGATAGGACTGAAGGTTAACAACTCAGCTGAGGAAAAATGAGGTATACAGTCACTGTGGAGTGTAGATTTACTGGCACGTCTAGAAATCTGAATAACACATAGGCAGCCCAGAACCTAATAGGAAATTAATCTTGTGGAAAGACACACAAATCAATAAAACAAAAATAAAATTATTTCCTCTTAAAGTTATTGCTCAAATAGCCATCATTCATGGATGGGGGCAGAGTGTGCAAAGAAAATACAGTATATAGGCATTACTTGCATGAGTATAGAACTGGTATAATAAGGCAGTTCTTAATATCTAGTGGGAACAGACATAAAACCCGACCACTATGACCACAATAAACATAAAGAATATGTAAGACACACTAAATTAGAGTTGAATAAATGATTGAAAGAGAGACTGGGCTTTTGGTAGATATTTGAATAACCTCAAGTTTAAGTCCAGAATTAGTAAGATGCCTTCTTGTCTAAGAATTTTGCAGGAGATTTATGGTGGAGAAAAAGGAACAGAAGCTTGAATGAAAGTTGTGCAGACAAAACTAGAGAACTGGCACAGCTGGCTCCATGCCACCCCTCCTCATTTTGTAGCATAAAGAGGTGTACATGTAAAGCCCTTTTTTAACTCTTGAACAAAACTGAATGAATCTTGTCCATTCTCAGGATTTTTTGGCAAATTCTGGCACTGGTAAAAYGGTAAACTGAAAAAAATAATGTTCTTTCTGCTCTTCTTTACATCTCTCCCAACTGCAGCTCCGGAGTTTTGTTGTAGTGGTTTTGAGGTAAAGCAATGAAGATATGAGTAAGGTGATTTAAAGGAATGATATGAGCAAGAGAGCTCTGAAGCTTGAAAATAAAGCTATGCACTGTGCCAGTAAAACACCGGTTCTGTAGAGTGATTTGCTGCTTGAGGAGTGTTATTGATCTTGTACAGGAAAGACATAAGAGAGAAATAGTTATTTAATTCATTAGGATGACTTTTCTTCTTGTTTTTTTTTTTCTTTTTCTTGTTCTTTTGCTTATAACTAGGCATGATGAGAACTGATTTTGCCTTGTAAGGAAGTATATGGCAAGCAGTTTTGTCTCCAGATTATAAACATCGTTCTTTCTCCTTTCCCATTAAACTTCTTAACAGAAAAGCTCCACACACCAGCAAATTCCCAGTGTCACTTCTTTCTTAAGATGTTCAAGTGTAAGGCAGCTGACAGGCACAGATTCCTGGTGATCTCTTCAACCAGAAAAGTGGGGAGATTGAGCAAAAAATAAAGAAATTATGCTGATGCTGAATAAAGCAACCCAAAATCAAAGAGATGCCATACAGGCTGTCTAGCTGGAACTGAATACAGTAGTCTGCCTACATCCAAAGGACCTGCTGAGGCTTTCACAAGAGCCTTCTCAAGGTGAAATATATTGTATGATGATAACTTGACTGTCCAGCTGGCATCATTCAGAGCAATAACCCTTTCTCTAATAGGATATGGAAGGGTAAGAAACATGTTTGTGTGGATTATATTTGATTTATGGTCACAGAGGAAGGATACAAATGATATGACTAAGATTTTTATTATTCATACAATATCCTATATGAGCATAACATGCAATAGGCCATCAAATAAAGGTTGATTTTTATAGAACTCACAAAGGTCCAGAACTTCAGAAGTTATTGATTTCAACAGGAATGAGCCATTTAAACACCTCTGAACATCTGGTCTTAAATTAATGTGGGATGATGTCTTTAATTCATACTTAAGTAGAGCGCCCATTGATTGATTTGAAAATATAAAACCAGGTGTGTTAACAGAATACTAAGGTGACCTCCTGTTCCTGTATCAAATCATCAGTAGTGTGAGCTATTTTTAATGGCATAATAATTATACATTACAGCTAAAACCTTCTATTTCAAAAAGACCTTGTCCCCTGAATTTACAAAGTTCTGTTTAGGTAGGTTGAATCACCTTCAGAAAATCTCTGTCTCTTGTCATTGACTTTTTGCAGAAAACCTAGGGTGACTAAGCTCCCACCTGGGTTAAATGGAGTGGCATTAATTAGGTGGGATAAATTGGGGACTGAAGACAACAGCTATCTTTGAAACTCTCCAGTGTTCATGATTCAGCTGCAGAATTCTAAATAGTTTATTCCAAAACCTAATGGCACGTCCTTTCAAAAACATAGTTTTTTCTTTCTAAAGTGTTTCCATCTGCTTTTTTTCACACCATTTCTCAGTTTCATATAGATTTTAACATTGATGGCTGAATAAAGAGTCTGGGAGATAATGCAAACACTCCTGAAGGAACTGGGTTCAAGCCTATCAATTCATTTCACAGGTTCTGATTCAACAGACAGAAGCATTATTAGCACCACCATGAACAAATGATTACCATAAAATCTTTAGGATCACTGGCTTTGGGTCTAAACTCAATCACACTTTGGCTTTGGGTCTAAACACAATCACACTTACCACCCTCAGGAGTTAATTTAGGGCCCAGTTCACAGCAAACAGCTGAATGTCAAGGAGAATCCTGTCTTGAATTTTGTTAGCTTTACCATTCATTTAAATATATTTTTAACCCAATGTGGATGAAACTACGTTTTCCTTGCCAACACTGGCTGCCCCAAGTAGCCCATTCACACTGCAATGATGACACATGGCCAACATCAAGCAGGCAAGACTGCCTGGAAACCTTCCTAAAGGGGCCTGACATAACTTGTCAGAAAGACAGAGGGGGATTAGGGGAAATCTGAGATTAAATCACCTAAAAAAGAAACTGATTGCTTAAAATTGAGTTTTGGGACTGCACCCAGCTTTGTCTCTTCTCATGTCAACCCAAATGACTGAGAGCTCTGAGGTATAATGCAGTTCTGACCTCTTCCGGGGCTGAATTACAAATTCATGAAGTCAAAGACACAGAAGACTGACATTATTTCAGTGAAATGGAAGGTCAGATAGCACAGCATCAGGGCAATGAAGAGCTCTGAAGACAAGATCAAAGACTTGAACTGTCCTTTACCTTCAGGAAACAGTGAAAGGGATGGTTTCCAGCATTTCAGCTGAAGAAACAGATAGATGAAAAAAAGCCATCTGATATAAAATAGAAATATTAGCATGTAAAAATTCTAATAAAATAGTAGATACTGTATGACAAGCACCAGGAAAACCCACGTGCTTGATCACAAACAGCCAACAGACAATATTTTTAATAAGATATTAATACAGTATCATATAATTTGGTTTTGTAAATTGGTATGATCCTGACACGCAGTGTCTAAGATGACACACAGCTCTGCACTCTCAAGTTCACACACAAATTTTTCTCAGTCCTTTCTATAGCATATTTGGCAGAACCTGTGAGCCTTGGAAACTGTCCTTTTACAGCACAAAGCATTAGATCTTGCTGATATTTTTCTTCAAAGGACAATTTTAAGAAAAACAAAGGCAAATAAGCAACACAACCTGTGCTACTACCAAAATGTAAACTCTAAAGAACTGCTAAATGTCTTCAACTATTTAGCATAAATCTTCAGCACAGTAGCAGAGAGCCCAAGTTTGTATTCTCCCCTAGAAATGCAAACAGTGATATGCCCTCCAGATGCTGAAATCCAGAAGAAAGTTTGAGACTCTCCAATGTTATTTCTTGACAATTCCTTAAAGGCTTTTTCAGATTTCTAGTGCTGACTTGAAATATTTTACAGCCTTGGTTTCTCTCCAAATTGTGTCTCTTAATCACAACAAACTGTCACACATTGTCAGTCTCCACCAGTGGAAATGATAATGAGCAGCTTCACTTTACAAAAACACATCTAACTGATTTCAGATTGATGGGGATGGCAAACAATTTTGCCCCAGCCTTTGATGAGCATATTTGTGCAGCTTGGAAATTCCATCCCAGAAGAGTAAATGTGCTCTTGGCAGTTGGAAGACAGATAGCGCCAGGGATCTTTTCTAGTAATACTGAACTAATCATGGAGCAGATGTTGATTTGCTGTCCTTCATGCATTGTTCTCTAAACTCTGGGCTGCCATTAAGGCTGCAGTCTCTAATGGCCACTTCCACATGTAGTAGTAGACGCCCTAGTAACAAATACTCTCTTGGGAACACGGTCTTACAAATGCCATAGTTCCTTTTCCAAAATCCCAAATGTGATATGTGTCTTTACTCTTTGATACTGCAAGGATTTTACTTTCCTTACTTTATTACTTCTGGAATGCAAGTACATGGCTAAAACCAAGTTCAAACAAATAAATAGATCCCTTATAGGGTACACTTGCCTTGTTGGCATGTGTTCAGGAGTCCTTGCATTGTGCCCATTCCGTCTCTGGTGAAGGGGGAGTATATGAAAGTTGACATCCAAATTACCACTCCTGCAGCAACTCAAAGTGTGCTACTCTCCTGCACAAATGCAAAATGTTATTTCCTATAGGAGCTCGGAGAGCAGCTTGCTGGCTATACATTCTCTTTACTTGGGCAACAGCTTTCCCCCTTACCAGCAATGCAACAGGAGCTGGAAGTGCTTTGCACAGTGCCATGGTAGTGCTAATCAGTGTGTCTTCCTTCTGGTTTAAGCGATAGATGTGACTCAAGCTTCAAATATCCTTCAACTCGCATCCAAAGAAGAGCAACTGGTGAAGGGTCTAGAGCACAAGTCTTATGAGGAGCAGCTGAGGGAACTGGGGTTCTTTAGCCTGGAGAAAAGGAGGCTCAAGGGAGACCTTCTCGCTCTCTACAACTACCTGAAAGGAGGTTGCAGCGAGGTGGGTGTTGGTCTCTTCTCCCAGGTAACAAGTGATAGGACAAGAGGAAATGGCCTCAAGTTGCCCCAGGGGAGGTTTAGGTTGGATATTAGGAAAAATTTCTTCTCTGAAATGGTTATCAGGCACTGGAACAGGCTGCCCAGGGAAGTGGTTGAGTCACCATCCCTGGAAGTATTTRAAAGATGTGTAGATGTGGTGCTTAGGGACATGCTTTAGTGCTGGACTTGGCAATGCTAGGTTAACAGTTGGACTCTATGATCTTAAAGGTCTTTTCCAACCTAAATGATTCTATGACTCTAACTCCCTCCAAACTTCAAGCTTTTACAATATTTTCTTAGTAGCTGGTAAAAATAAAAGTATTATTAAAATAGAGGTTGCTGGCAGATCTCAGTGCTGTCCCCAGCCTCATTTCCATAATATAGGATATGGAAATCATTCCACTGATCCCAAAGAGTGGCAAATCCATTGAGGTAATGTAGCAGAGTATAGCCATACTGCTGTTTTGGACATAAAGAAATAACTGAACCACAGAAAGACTTGACAAGGACTTGATCATGTGGAGTATAATAGACCATACTGGAAAAGTGAAGCACCAGCAAAGGATGCAAGGCCATGACCCCTGCTTGTACACTTCTTCTATCTGCCCTCCATTTAATTCTGCTTGTGAACAAAATCCTGGATTATCAAGGACTCACTATGGAGTCAAAGTAATTGTCGCCTTAAACGCATGTAACAGGGTAATATATTTACTATACTCTGTTTTCCAGCAGATTTTTGCAACTTATTTACAGAATTGTAGATATTCAAGTAATGACAGCCTTCTGCACTATACAATGGATAGCAAGTCTCTAATTACATTTCATCTGTAAAACCTGACTGTTACAAAAATGCTTTCTTCATTGAGAGAGAAACTAGATGCTTGCTCATTTGCCCACAGTATGGTATAATACTACAGAGATCTCAAGTTGCTTGACTTTTCAAAGGTATATTTGAAGGAAAATAATGGTATACTTTCTGCTTTTTTTGTCATGTGAAGGAAATGAAAATTGATCTTCATACAGGGATTGATAATTTAAGAGTCTTTGAATTAGTCCCAAACAAATTACTTAATGAAACTTAAAAACAGAGCAGTTACAGTAGCAGTAACTGCAGAAAATTAAAGTAACTTTATATCTAAGTATAACTATAACTTTGTAACTAAGTACAGYGGATGTCATGAAAAATTCAGCATTCAGCACAGGGGAAGGTGGTGTAACACCTATGAGCAGTGCAGACGCTACCACAGCTACTGAGCGCGCCTGGAGTAGCAAGTGATGCTCAGGATGGTAAATAACGGAGGTGGTTATCACCACCCTGCTAAATTGTCACAGATTACAGATATTTATAACCAATTCAACTACCAATGCAGTCACTGTATGACAACAATTCCAATAATAATATTGAGATGGGTATGAGGTTTTCAGAGAGCTTTCTGTGCAGTGGATAACTAATCCCAGCAGCACATGTGTGAGATAATTGAGATATGTTTATTTATGGAGAAGAAAAAAGCTGTAAAAATGTGTTTTCAGAGTGGCTGAGTTTTCTCGCTCGACATGCAATAGTTTGAGCCTGTTTCCAAAGGTAGAGGAATCTGTAGTCCTTCCTGAATCCAGCGGTGTTGGTCATCATCCCTTCCAAAATCAGGTGCACACACCTATACTTATGACTTTAAATGATGTATGAAATATAAAGAACTTGTAGTTCCTGTTAGGGAATCCATTTGTTCTCTTATCATGGCCTGAGGAGCACCCATACAGCATCCTGATGCACACTAGCGTATTTCAGTCACTGTATATGGATAACAGCATTTGGAAGAAAGCGACCACTTTGACAAATTCAATACCATGCAGTCAGACTTTTGAGGATTTTAGGCAGCTAAACATATCTAAAAAGACAGCCTCTAGTGATTTTCCAGGTACCTCACAGAAGATCAGCCACCAAGTCAGGTTTAATGGTCAGACATTCCTGGCTTCACAGGTTATTGACTATTCTAAATTACTAACTTGAAAGATTGACTCGAATGACTACAGGTGTACTACAACACAGCTAAACAGTATAGACCTGCACACTTCAACCTAATATAGGTACATCTACCACTAAATCTTCACCAGTTATGTCTACCTACTTACACCCATCATGACTTAGTATCATTTGGCCTAGCGGGAATTTGCAGGTGGAGGACATATTCTCCAAATTCACTGCAAGAAGCCAAATCTATGTCACATCAACATCTGCTAAATGAGGAGAACCTGGGCAAAGGATGAAGGAYCAGGAAGGTATCACCACTCACAGAGGCTGGGGATTTGCTGGAAGCATATGGGCAGCCCAACTACTCCCTTGAACACAGCAACATTGACCTTACCCTTGTTATTCAGAAGGCCACAGTATGACTAGTTCGTTATTTAGCTCTTAGCTGCTCCCTTACCTCACTGTAGATGAACATTTTTAACCTACACTTCAAGCTGGGTTGCTGTCATGGTCTAAGTGAATTAATACCAAGCTAGCAATAGCTGCAAGGGGGCAATCTGATACCAGTAGAAATCCTCTCCCACTCGAGCTTCCTCCAGATTTCATCAGAGATGTGTAATCCCGTACCTTAAAAGCAGCAGCGGGAGTTTGTGTTTGGGCATATTTCACTGATCAGCACCTCCTGTGCCCTCCATCCTGTCTTCTCTGTCACCCCAATAGGAGATTTCCTGCTCCCCTCCGGGCAGTGGTGAATTTCTCCTTCCCTGAACCAGTCGTTTGGAGACGCGCACGGCCTTAGCAGCCCTTTGAAGCAAGACACGCATTTGGCCGGTGCTGCTGATTTAGTGCATAAGACCATGTGCACCTGCGGTGCTATATAAATAATAAACTTCTTCCAAGTGAAGTCCTTGCCTCTCCCTCCAGTGCCTAGTTGAGCTGCACAATGCTATCTAAAAGATTAATTTCTTCCCACTGGCAGCACGTCTTGGAGATATTTAAATGACAAACATGGGCTGTGTCAGGCTCTTGATGGAAAGCTGAAATACAGCTTTCTAGCTTTATTTCCACATTCAGCTACAACACCAGGAAGCTGAGAAACTGAGAGAGAAATGTAAAGGATCTACAGTATATATCCACAAGAGAAGGAGGAGAAAAAGGAAAATGAAAGACAGAATGTTTTTTCTTTGTGTTTTTCTCTTCAGTACCATTTTGCTTTATTCTGGTTTGTTCTCTAGCTGTATATTTTAAGGGAAGCTCCCTTTGCTTATATATTAATTATGGTTTATTTTTAATCTATATGTGTACTATATATCCCAATGCTTAAAGGGAATACAAACATTTTCCTTTTGTGGGACTTTTCCTGTGCAGTTATTCTTTTATTCAATTTTGGTCACTTTTTTCTGTATTCAAGGATCGTATGAGAAATGAGGACAGCTCTTTTCTGTGCCAGGGAATTCATGAGTGTTTTCAAAAATACTATTTTATGATAATACCAAAAGTGTTTTAATTTTATATAACACTAATTTTTCATTGCTTAACTGTCATGGAAAACAATTCCAAAACCCTAAAGTAACCATGAAAGGAAGATAGCCTGGCTGTCTAAAATCCAGGGCTTAGCTTCATCTCACTTGTTCATTGGAACATACAAAGACTTTTATGGTTATTAATTTTGTATTTTTTTATTTCCTTTATAGTTTTATGAGCCACAAAATCATAAATCCAAGTAAAATATAAGAATTGCTGAATTTATTCTCTAGACTTATACCACCATGTTCTGCTTAGTTAATAATGAACCTTTTTCATAACTTGTAAAAGATGTCACTGGATTTGTTATTGAAATTATTGAATGCTGAAATATCAACTGAAATTTCAACAGTGGTGACAGGTCTAAATACAACTATTTCTATATGGCCACTAAACAAGTTGTAGATTTAAAGAAGAATATGTACTCAGTAAACTGTCATGTCCTACACACAGAGTTCTTTCTTATAAGGTAAATTTTGTAAGTATGGTACCTAAAATATTTTTTTGCCCTTCATATTTGTTCTTTTCCAACCAATCTATGGCTTTTCTTTCAAGCCACATCACACCAACGCAAACCAGCAGAGGAAAGCACACAACTATGACACCAATTATTTTTTCTCAGCTGCTGCTTAGTAACAATGAATGTTTATTTTTAAAGTACTTTGTCACCTTTAAAACCCTAAAATTAGTACAAAACCATAAAAAATGTTTTGTTCCCAGAAAAAGGCTTTGGGTGTCTAAAATCCATGCCAAATTAAATATGAATTTGTTACTATTATCTAATCAAAATTAAGATATTTCTGTCACTTCATTATGGTTTCTACTTATAATCATAAAAGATACGTTATTCAAAAATGCCCTTGACTATTTTTAATCTAGAATTTTAATATGCTTTCTCATGCCTGTCCCTTAATAAAAAAGTACTTTAAATTAATGGCAGTACCAGTTCTTACCTAGTTCTAACTATTAAAATCTCAGAAGCAAGTAAGAAAGGAGTGTACTTCACAAAGTACAATCTGTACTGTGAATTATTCTCTGAGCTGTTACCTGTTTGGACATAATTTTAAAACATCCAATTGCTGATGCCAGAAACCCATCTCACATTGTCTGTACCACTGTATTTCCTAGTGGTTTTGCAATAACCAATTTCCTTTCTATTTGCATTTACATCAAATAATAATATGCAATGCTTATTTATTGACAATAGAAGGCTGTCAACTGCTTGTTCATCTTGTGGGCAGCTTGAGAATTGAATAGCAAAAGTGATTCACAGCAGATGGATAACCTTTTTAAATCATGTATTTTTTTTTTTAAAAAAAAGAACCCAAAGCCACATTACAGGATCCAAAATACTGCTTATGTGCCTTATCTCCAGCTAGATATCTAAATTCAGAGAAGCAAACTAGAAAATCCCTACTTYGCTCTTTGAGATGCTTGAATCAATATATGTATCTGCATTTTGCAGTGAAAACTGCTTTCTGTCTGTAAAGCCGTGCTTTTGCACGTGCTGTAAGAATCTGTTGCTTAGGCTGATGAAACCTATCTCCTGCTTAAAATTTTGTGATTCATGAACTAGGTGATTCTTACAGTTATGTCCTTCAAACATCCTGAATTATTTGGTGTATTCTGAGTGCTGATGCTGAAGCACAGGATTCAGCAGTCCTGCTCACCATCCTTTAAAGGAAACAGCATGTGAGGGGTGATGTTTAATGGGCCCAGACATAAAGTGGGACTTACTTCCTCTGCCCCCAGTTAGTTTGCAGGAGACTGTCCTAATTGCCCAGTGACACATTAGACAGAGGAAGATCTTTCTAATGCTCTTTGTTGCAGCTGCACCACTCTACAAACAGGGATGCAGAGGAACCCAAAACCAGAGAGGAGGTCTCAGCAGAAGCAAAATTTCGTACCTTGGCAAATGGGCTCTCATGCGGAAATGGCTCCTTCCCTCCCTGGTGCTTCTGTGGTTTTCCCAATGGCTATCTAACATAAAACACACAAAACCCCACGGGACAGGTAGTAGAATCCTGCATTCCCCTGCCCTTCTCTTTCTCACTCTTCCCAGGACTCCTGTTCCTGTTTACACTGAGCAAGCTTTGCACAGAGGGGCAGAAGGTGCCTCCTGCCAGAACACTGCAAGGACCCCCAGCTTCAGCTCTTGATGGGATCTATAGGTTCATCACTTTTCTCTTCTCCTCCCCTCTAGGACTGAACTGGGATCTAATTTCTTGCTTCTCAGCCAAGTATTCCCAGCACCTCAGAAAGAGAGTAAGTGCCAGTGTGACCTCCTTCATCCATGTTCTAGGTAGAAAAGGTAATCTGGCTGTCAGCACATTGTTTCCTTGTTGACCTTAATCAGGTGACAATCTGGTGTTGCCAGTTCACTTCACCAGAAGACCAAGTCAGGCAGTAAATCCTCTCAGTGAAGGGGCTTCAGCTGCACCATTCTCTTTGGTCCTTCCCTTAATTTGGCACAGGTCTTGTCCTTGTCCTGCCTGAAACTCATTTGACTCAGAAAAAATTGTAAATTCTACTGCAGAGCATGAAGTCTTTCTTTTAATCCCGTTCCTTTATTCAGACTTTCTGAACTGCAAATGATACACAAACCAGTATCATTATATGTCTGATCTTCAAATGATATAAATTGGAGTTGTTCCGTGGAGTAAAGCTATGAAGATTTCTAGTGTCTAAGGCTTCATACCAGCAATACAACCCCTTTGGAGCAGTATGGTCAACTTCTGTCACATACAGCAATTAACCAGGACGGGGTGGGGTGTGCAGATCTTCCTCCATCAAGAAAAGGCAACTCTGAAAGATTTCACTAGTTGCTGGGTGACTCCTCACAGTGACTCCTCACATTCAACAGAAAAATACCATGCCCAGCAAGACTTCCTACATTATGATTCTGCCACGCTCCTAATTTTGGCAACTAAACTCCTTCTCTGTCTGTGCTGTACAGCCAACCTCAACACTTTAATTATGTATAGCAAATTGAAACATAGGCTTATGCCTACCTGGAAGTGGTTTCATGTTCAATCTCTAAAAAGAGAAGCCTATTATTTATGAAMATACAAATACTTTATTAACAGAAAATGCAAATTCTTCTAGTCCAAAACAACAAAAAAAGCATCTTGCTAGTTGGAAATTGCTAGATCAATGACCAGGTTACAAACACTCTTACAAAAAATTGATGAGGGAATGTTATTCAGCAATATTTAACAGGCTTCTTCCAGAAAAGTAAAATGAAGCCCAGATTAACAGTAAAATGGTTTCAGACTCCTCATCTTATGCAGTAAATACCTGGTGCTGATTTGGGAGCTGATAGGTTTCCAAAGGGAGAGGTAGTGCACAGCTGCCCTGTCCCCAGGGAGAAAGCCCAGCCCATGACGGGCATTGTGCGCCACAGGGAGAGCTGAGTAGCAGCTTGAAGTGACCAGCAAGGCTCCCTGCAGCTGCAGCAGCTATTTTCTCTGGCGTTATGCGTGTCATTTAGATAATACAAATATAACTATCTCATTACTCCCCCAAAACATGCTCATAGCTGAACCACTGAGGAACTGGCAAATTGCTTTAAATTCTCTTTGTTGAGAGCTTATTGCTCCCAAGGGACTGGTTCTTCCTCTATGTTTCCAGCTGTTAAATTGCCTTCAAGGACACTTTTCCACATTTGCTGCAGTGACTTTAGAGGAGTCAAGGAAGTGATGCGGCGAACATCATTGTAGTCCAAACTATGCAAAATCTGGAAAAATCCCATTTTAAAAGCATTTTTGTAGTTGAAAAGTTGGGAAGTACAAGTACATTCTTTACTTTTCAAAGTCTTTTCTGAGTGTGCTTTACTACCAATCCTACTATTCAGGGCAGAAATCCACCCTGTCAGGTAGAAGACCATATTTTCACCCGTTAAGAATTGGTTGATTGTGACACCTTTGATAAGCTGAAAGGGCTGTGTTATCTTCCAACAGCTGGTATATGCTAAAGGTAGTATGGTAGTTGAATCCTGGGCAGTCATTTACTACAGAGATGCAACACCAAAATAACCCTGCAGGCAGCTCTCTCCCCAATCACCGACTATCAACACACTGAAAGAAAATTCCCTTTGAAATTCCAACTTCACTGGGAAAAAAAAAAAGCCAATACAAACACTGTTTTGTAAGAAAGTGAAGATTAAAGTCAGAGATGAAGTTATATTTCTATTTAAAAAAATCACTTGCACTGAATCAAAGGTACAAAATGCCAGTCTTCTACATGTGGATATGCACTTATACCTGTAAATATTAGCATGTGGGCAGACTCACCAGAYGAAGATTACTCATTTGGAAAAGAAAGGTGAACTATTTGGAGCTTGAAATTCTCATGATACTTTTATAATGAGTTCAATATTATTTTTTTAATGGCAAAAGTAAAGGGCAATCTACTTTAAACAGACCTTCTAAAGAACAAACAGACCATTAGAATAAATGACTAACCACGCGCAACATAAATATGATACCTTAGTGCTATGTAAACACTAATGCTCAGCAGTACATGAGACAGGAAGGTGAGGAGGTAATGTCCTCRAGCATCAGGTGTAATGGTCCTAACCATAGTCTTGTGTTCATTATGTTGATAAYCATTAGTATGTAATGCTTTGCATGCATCACAAATCAGACTAGAAAACTGAAGTGTGCAAGGAACCCAGTTCAATGTTCATCAGACAACCTTTTCCCAAGCCCAGCACTGATTTCYCTGCCAAAGTTAGCCCTCTGAATACTTCTGATCCCAGCCTCAGACACTGTAAGAAATGAAAAGCCCATCCACTGGCCAGGGGATATGTTGCAGAAAGGACAAGCCCCTGGAAAACAGTGCTGTTCCTAAAGAAAATGTTAATGTTGTTAGGGCTGCATCTTGGAGATAGAAATAAGAAAGAAAAGATTTAATGTAACTTTTCCCTTTTGGTCTTGCTGCAGTAGGGGAGATCCGGCCAATCCATTAGGCAGCAGATGAGTACAATAATCTGTAAAGATTGCCATCAGGGGCACCTCGTTTGTGCATTCAGTTACTAAATAGCTCTTTCTACTCAGCCATATGGACATCCTACTGTGTTTATGTAATTTAGGCACAAATACACAATCCTAGTGTGAGTCACCACAGTCTCCCCCATGTGTTATGAAATTCGTTAGACTCTAGTGCCCAGCTATAAAACAAAACTAATGCTTTGCTCTCAAACACCCACTTCACTGTCCTTGATTTCCACACAAGCTCACTATGAGGTATCTTCTAGCTTTCAGCACGGCCCCTCCAGGACAGGGACTTCAGATGTCATTTAGCTGTCTGCCAGCCCTGGGAACAACCAGAAGACATTTCAGTTTGCTAAGAAAGTTAAGCAAACCTCAGCTGTCCCTGAAGGATCCTCTGACACGGGGATGTCCAGGGTGCTTGAAACACTCCTGAAATGTTATGCCCCTTCCCAAGAGAATGCAGCCCATGATGGGCTGTGTAGGAGGCAATGGCATAGCATTAGCTTAAATTAAAAAGCCTCATCCTTTGCAACAGGATTTCCATTGTTTTCCTCTTCCCTCTTTGTAGTTTCCCAGAGCAGTGAATTCAAACACTACCACTCTGAAATGCAGTTACTGATCAGACAGCCTCAGTAATAACCTGGTGCTCACAGCTAGCTCTCCATAATCTCTGAAGAGTTTATTGTAAGCAGGAGCAGGCAGGGATTCTGCCCTGGGGCTCTGAGTGCCCTTGGCTTTTTGCATCATTCTCTGGAAGGCATCAAAATTGCTGCTGAGCTTCCTCAGCAGAGTGGGACTAAGAGCATTTTAGCTGCTTTGGGGGTAGCACAAAAGCCTGAGTTAATCATATTGGAAAATGTAGCACACAGGGCTACCTCCAGTGACACTGCATCCCAACTCTCATACCACAAAAATTAGGGACCATGGTATAGCCAGGGATCTTCAGACAACTAGCCCGAGTGTCTCTCCACCATACTTAGTACCTGTGCAAACAGTTTTATCCATCCTAGACAGGCATCCTAGCTGTCACTGTTGACTGCATTCATACTCCGAAGGATAAGCTARCCCTTTTGTTAACTTCATACACTTTTATATAAATTAGCAGGAGTTCTTTCATCTCTGATAATGATGTGTAGTTGAGATTAATGGCCTGATTTTTGTAAGTACTTGTCAGTAACTGTGAGTTTTCTGTGTTTACAACAACGTGTGAGCTTCCTGAATGCACGGAGAGGCTGGCTGGGTGAATACACCTCTTAAAAGCACTGAGCATCCTTGGCTTCCCCTCTGATCAATATTCTTTACTCAATATGGGCACATGCTCATGCACTGATTGAGGGATCAGTGTTGCTGTTTTATTTATACCTTTTCTAAAATGTAATTATACATTCAAAATATGACAATTTCTTCTTCTCAATAACTTGGGCACTAAATGAGTGTTTTAATCAATCGTTTTTATTGTTACTGCTCTGGTACTTTCTTCAAGTTTCTTGTTATAGGAAAAATGTTTTGTAGAGAAGTCTGATGTTTTTATCCCTAAGTGCTATATCTGTTTTGTTCTTTTTTTTTTTAAATGGGAAGCTCAGTTCCACTCTGCTACAGAATCCAGTGAGGGTGGTAGTAATACTTGGAGGGTTATTTCGATATGATTATAAAGATGAAGACTATATTTCTTTATTTTTAACACCTCTTTTCAGATCCATTTCCAATATTCCTGAAAAAACAAAAGCAGTGTGGTGCCACAAAATTGGCATTTTTATATATCAGTTTGCTACATACCACTGCTCCCAGATTGCTACAGTAATTATCTTAGTGACATTGCAAGTGCCAGTTCAGGATTGGAGCAAAACATAAGAGCAAGAGGATTTGAAAAATAAAGATTTAGGATCCAACTCTGATACCTTTTCTATTTCTTGACTAAATATATTTCCTTTACACAATTTTATATATCCCATCATCATACTTAGAGAAAACTGTTGAATGTCTACTGCAGTCAAGTTCTGGGTCATCATATGGCTGAGAAGGCATTGATGAAGCTCCAAGACAAGTACCCAGGACTCTGTGACAGTCCAAYTGGTAAATAAAATATGGGTTATTTCTCCTGTTACTTAATTTACAAGTAAATTAAACGTATAACATATTTTCTGCTTGGCTTAGGCTTTTTTCCAGGGGGGGGGGTGCAGCGTACTGCACTCTTTATTGTTGAAAGTGGGTAACTGAAGCATGCATGCTGTYAAGGAGTATATATGGTAGGGCATATGTTTTTGCAACCCCGAAGAAGCCATGTGGAAACTTCAGAAGCCACAAATTGTCAAATAAATGTGTTGCCAGAACGTTCATGCTGAAGCGATCAACAATAAACAAGTTAACAGACCTCAGAGTGTTGCAAGTATTTGACTATGTGGTATCCCACTGATGTAAAGACAGCAGTTGCATTTCCTAAGGATGACTGTTTCAAAATGATGGCAGCATTGCAGTGTTACGGAAATGCTGTAGAGCCCTGAAGGACTAGCAGCATAATTATTTTAAATGTAATCATTACATTTAGAAAGCTACTTAGTGACACCAGGTCAATTTTCTGGCAAATTCTATGCCTTCAAGACAACAAAAGCTGCAAACACCACACACTAAATATATCACACTACACTTCTGTGAGGTAGTACCTGTTTGAGGGAAATAGATGGTCAAGGAAAATCTTAGAGGAGAAGCTCAGAGTTATGATTTAGACTTCATCCCTGGGAGAAAAAACATGGGTAAGTGTTTCAGATCAACTGTCCAAAAGCCCCATATTCTGATCTAGGATGTCAGCACTGTGCCGGAACTGAATCTGCATTTCTCCTGCCTCCTACTACCACATCATAAACAACTCAGCTCGTTCCCCCGCCAGCATGTGGACACGTCCCTTATGCTACTGGAAGCAGCCATGCTGAGGTTGACGCAGAAATTCATTCACAGTGACCGACTGGCTGGGACACGCTGYGGCCCACCATGTGTAAAGGCAGTATTTCTGCCTGCCTTTCCTCAGGGAGGCAGGGACTTCTCTCACAGTCCTTACCCAGATAGTGATTCTCAACTAAAACTTAAAGGACCTTCAATATCCTAATCCTCTCTTCAAGCAAGACTGAAAACATTTCATTAACGGGTTCAGAAGCTGTTAGGGGAAGGACTGACAGACAGATGGATGACTAGACACATAAATAGACTCCACTTTAGTCTCTCATTTTCTTAGGAAACCAGGCTACAAATGCAACCCTGTTGCACACAAGCCTTTGAGTTTCTTTTCATGTCAATATTTGTTCAATGGGTACAACAGCTCTCTGCAACCAGGGTGAAGCGTTGTTATTCATCTACCTACCCCAGTGCTCATTTAATCACCTCCTACCACATAAAACCTAAGAAGTTTTTTATAAAATCCCAAAATATGAGGAGATAGGACAGATAAAAAATAGACATACCATTTTTAGATTTTTCCTCTCTGACCTTTTTAAGCAGAAGGCAAAAACTTCCACCAAATCACTCAGCAATGCTTTCATTCATCTCTTTGACATCATTTTACAGCTCTGTGGAGTACATGGAGCAGTTGGCAAGAGCACTTTGCACGGTATCTGCCATTGCCTGTACAGCAGGTCATTTGGGAAGGCCCTGTGAAAACTGCATTGTAATAGTGAAAGGGAGATGTCATAAAACTATGAAAGCAGATCCTTTCCTGGCTGCTAATCCATGTAAAAACAAATCTAGGCTTATCTTTTTAGTAGAGAAAATGTACTTGTAAAATCAGGGCCTGAAAATGTACTGGAAAAAAGCAAAAGAAACAGAAGTTAAATGTCAAAATTCAGCTTGCTCTGTCTGTTAGGATCAGAAAAACACAGTAAAATGTAGTTTGTGATGGAAGGGGAAAAGTCCTTTGAGGACTGCAGGCAGTGTCGGCGAGGCTTTCAGCACGAGGCACCCTGCACAGCGGCGAGCRGGGTCTCACTGTTTGCACAACTGGTAAACAGCCAGTATGTTCCAGTTGTGAGTAAATTCTCCCAGTAATGAGTGATAAATTGGAGAATGGGAAATACAAGTAATGGCCAAGCACAAAGACTTTAGGCACTCTAGCTGGTAGGCAAAGTAGAGATTGAGGAGCTTCATTAAATGACCAATTTTAGTGTACTCTAAAGGGAAAAACCACACCTTAGCAAGGGCCTGTGGACAGATGCACAAGCAGGGACGTGAAGGTAAGGATCCGAATTAAAACAGTTCTGAGATTAACAGTAACAAAAGAAATGCCCTGAGAGCAGTCTGGCTGTTTTCTTAATCAGCTGTATTCCTCAGGACAGGGCAGAACCAGGCAGAATGCCATTTCATTTCCTGTGTACTTTCTACATCAGAACAAAACCCAGATATTTCCCAGTGCTTTCGTGAAATATCTGTCTTTCGACTGAAAAGGTGAGGGTTTTGTATTATTCTCCTTCTCTCTCCCAGTCTCTRCCTCTCTCTCTCCTACTTTCAAATAAAAATTGATAACAGAATGCTGCTCTGACAAAAAAATTAAAAAGTGAATTTATTGTGTCCTCATGAAAAGCTTTAGCTAAGCAGCGTGTTCCAGCAAAAATACGTTTCTCTGAAAATGTCCCGATCAACTCAATTTTTCTTTATCTGCTCCAAACACAAAAGAGGGTGGCTTTGGCTGACTCTGCTCTTAGAAGGCAGCAGCAAGGGAGGAGCTTCTCTGCAGAGCCACCTTGACGATGAGTGGAGGCAGGTCCCAGTCAACTAGAAGTGGCAGCGTGAAAGTTTAGGACCTTCTCTGAGATAAGAAAGGAGTGAGAAGAGAGATGGGAGGTTCCACAGAAGTCTCAGTGAAGACCCAGCTCCAAGATAGGTTAGGTAAAAATGTATGTTTGTTAGCATAATTATGCCTTTAAACATTGTGGCACAAGCTAAAAATAAAGGCAAGGCAAGGAAACTGGAACTGTCTCCATTATATGCAGTTGTGTCACGCTGCATTTTCACATACGCATGAGTTTAACTCAGCTAAGGCACATGTTTCGACTGTGAGGATTTTTCAGGAAGGTCATGAGGGACTTAATTTTTGAATGATGGTTCGCGCTCTTTTTTTTCAATGGCCAAAACAAGAATGTATTTTTAAAAGACTGCACTGGGGGCCTGATGTTGCAATAACTTTAGTTATTTAAATGATAGACTTTGACTCTAATGAAAGCAGAAATTATCCTTGAGTGAATGATTAAAATTAAATTATATGCTAACAGTATCTACAGACTGTATTATCACTGCAGCGGGAGGAACACAAATTCACAAGATTGGATGGCTGCAAATCCAGCATTCAAAAATCACAAAAAAGCAAATAGCATCATTAAGATTTCCTCATGAAAGAATTCTGGTGTATTTGCAGAATGAAAAAGAATATTTTTTCATGTTTTCTCTACACAGACACAACTGTTCAATCGTTTAAGCCGGCAAAACCACAGCCATTTCAGCAGTTTATTTGCCAAAGTGAGGGTTTTTTCTTATAATTGCCTATCAGAACGCAATTCTGGGAAGAGATTTTGTGAGGACAATTTCCAGACCTCCCTGCGCTCCTGTTGTTGCTTTGGATGCAGGACTTGACATTGACATTTCATGTCCTGGCTTTCCACATCATCTGCTGCTATTCCTGACTTACAGTAAAAAAAATCAAAGGGAAAATAAAAAAAAACCAACCAAACAACTTCCCAGAGCCCAGGTGGATTCCAAACTTCTATTTTTAGAAGCAAGGCTGAAAGAAATCCCTTTGTATTACTGGCCAAGGCTGCATGTTTGTGCCTCCAAGGATGGGGTTGAGGCAATAAGGTGAAACAGAGGAGACTGGCATTTCAACAGACACGTCTTGACGTCCCCAGAAACAGTATTTCTTGCAGGTACAATCTTTTGTACTTAAGATGCTGTATATATGGCAGCTGCATGTGATCCCTCCTCGTTCCCTTTCTGTGTGCTACAGGATGCTGTGAGCGTCCTCATTTTCCATCAGGGGCTTGGCACAGGTACAAAAACACTGAGGTATGAAACCACTGCTGTGGGTCTAACTCCATGGGAGAAGAAGCTGACAAGACATAGGACACATGCTTCCGCATGTGAATGAGGATAGGCGTTCAGGCCATAAGCCATTGCTTTCACAGACTTTAGAAATCTAAGGCCAGAATATGATGGCAGTACAGGCAATCTGAAGGCAGAGTAATTCCTTAGTTCCCAAAAGATATATAGAAGAATCCCAACAGCATGAATGGAGTGAGGATTTTGCCCTTACATTCTTCATTCCAAATATCTTCCTATCGCAATTCAGGTTGCCACTCACGTAGCCATAGGTGGTATAGCCAGTTAGAAACTGTCCAGCTTGGGGATGGGCAAGAGCATTCTGACTGCCCGAGCACATAGCAGGACCAGTAGAGCTGAGGCTTACACCTGGATGTCTAGGGGGCCAGAGCTTCACTGTTATTGTACCCAAATTGTCCTTGGTACATCTTCAGCAGTTGCAGCTAGTTCTGGATAGCTGTGGAGATGCCTGTTGAAATCAGAATCTTGCAGAGGTGGAGTAGAGTTAAATTACTTTTTACATTATTTTATCCAAGAAAAATAAATGCATTTTTAAAATAAATAAAGCAGCCTTTCACGGCTTGATATTTATGGCTTTATATGTCAGTGTCCTCTAATGTTGGAGAAAACAAGCTTTAAAGTGGATAGCAAGGAGGGGCAAACTTGGCATGATGAAGGACCTGGTTCTCAAGGAGCAGCACAGCTGCTGTGGAAGTGGTGAGTGGTCCCTCCAAACCAGTATGAGAGTGGCTTGAGGTTCCCAGCAATTGGCAGGATATGCTCAGAAATTCTCAGTACTGAGCAGTAGAAGATTTGTTAATGTCAGCTACCTGTACAAGAATAGCTACATGTAGTCTGACAGCACTTAGACATTTACCTAGTTTGATTAGCGGGAGCCTTATCAAATTCTGACAGGACGAAGTTTCTGGAAAGATTTTAGGGCTCTCAGGAAGACCCATGCCTTGGGGAACGGTCTGTTTGTCCCAGATTTCCCAGAAGGGCATTTAACTGCTCTTTCTCCTGAGGTTGTAGTTCTTCTGATAGCCAGTAATTCATATTTAAAGACATTGCCCATTATCCTTTTGCTGAGTGCAAATATAAGTTCCTAATAATTACTTTTCTTTTATTCTTTTCTTTTTCTAAAAGCTGATAATGTCCAAAAATGTATCATGCACAATCCGATTTTGGATGACAGCTGAATTTCCTAGGCATTACTACAGTAAAAAATGGTCTGTTTAATAATAGATAGTTCAAAATATTGAGAAACAATCTTAAGATTTCTTATTTTAATGATTATAATAATGTGACTTTGATTAGGTCTTCCAGGCAAAATCTGAAGTGCTATCTGAAGTAATATATCCAACACTAAAAAATAATTATATATAAAGTGATCTTGGGTTGATGAAGTTTGCCATGCAATGGCAGCTAGATACAAAAAGGCTCAGACATAATTCTGTGGTATGTAAAAAAAAAGGAAGAAACTAATAGCTGCTCTACAAAAGCTTTTATCTAACCACCTCGTGTATTTTCTCCCCCTGTCCTGCTGAGGAGGGGGAGTGACAGAGTGCCTTGGTGAGCACCTGGCAGCCAGCCAAGGTCAACCCACCACAAAAGCATTTGGTTTGAGGCATTGTGTTTGAGCAGACCATAGTGCCTGACTAACCTAGTGTCCTTCTATGATGGAGTGGCTGCATCTAGGTCTGGGATCCCAGGTCTGGAATCCATCCCAAGAAAGACATGGACCTGCTGGAGCGAGTCCAGAGGAGGGTCACAAAAATGGTCAGGGGGATGGAACACCTCTCCTATGAAGAAAGGCTGAGAGAGTTGGCGTTGTTCAGCCTGGAGAAGAGAAGGATCTCTTATTGTAGCCTTTCAATATATAAAGGGGGCTTATAGGAAAGACAGACACTTTTTACCAAGGCCTGTAGTGATAAGACAAGGGGCAATGGTTTTAAACTGAAAGAGGGTAGGTTTAGATTGGACATAAAGAATAAACTTTTTATTATGAGGGTGATGAGACACTAGAAGCAGTTGGATGAGGCTTTGAGCAACCTGATCTAGTGGAAGATGTCCCTGCCCATGGCAAGGGGGGTTGGACTAGATGACCTTTAAAGGCCCCTTCCAACCCAAACCATTCTGTGATTCTATGGGTCTATGATTCTAAGATGCTATGATAGTGAAAGATACTTTCAGAATTAATTTTACCATTTCCATGCATTCCATATCAATACTTAGAGGACAAGATGATGGTGTTATAAGAAGTTGATATCTATTATTAGTCATATAAAAGCAACTGTTAGTCCATATTTATTTTCTTCTTTGATGCAGAACACTCAAGTAGTATATGAAATATGAAATACAGTTTTCAAAATTAGAATTAAAAAGTATTTTCACTGAAACTGATGGACAGAAGAAATATCTACATAGAGTCATGGAGTAGAGAATTATTAATATTTCAACAAACCAGAATAAAGTAAAGGTTCTCAAAGGGGCATCAGGTGCTAAGCAAATGGAAGCAGGTTAAAGCTGTCATCTGCTGTGCTGAGTGATTACCTGCCTAACCCACAAGGTAAAAAGCCAAAATGTGAAAAGTAGAAGACTCTCAGAAAAAAAAGGGAAAAGAAGAGAAAATGACTGCAGCAAATAAAAGATTAAATAAGAGATATGTAGCATAACAGTACTTTGACTGGCCCACTGCTAACCAGCTACTAATTACTATTATTAGCATAGTTAAAAGTAGCATAGTTTTTCACCTTTCCCCAGTAAAAAAAGTAATTTTCCAGGTAATGTGGGGACCCTAAACCAAACAATACTAAATTGGCCCATTGGTCTTTAATTTTGAACACAGAGTTTCTGAATGAAGCCTGATTTTTATAAGCATTTCAAGAGAGCTTCAGAGCTAGAATCAATAAAATAATTGGATCTAAAAAGTCTGGATTCATACATCTAATATAATCAAGCTGGTTTGTCCTGAAAATTACAAGCTTTAGAGAGTCAAACACTTGTGTCTGGTGAGAAGCTGGTGGAATCACTATGGATCTGAATTTACTTGGCTAAGTAATATATGTTCACAAAAAATAAGTTTTAAATCATAATTTGATTTGCGTCACAGTGAGCTTAGGCAAATTGTGGTGCGTGGTAGTCAGCCAAACAGACCACAATTTAGTACAATCAAGGTTCTCTTGATTTGTTACAAATTGGGACCATCTATGAACGCGCTCAGTACTTCACTGTGCTGGCTTTCAAGACAGAAAGCGATTTTTCATTGCTAACACTAATTCTGGGCTTCAGTGACAGAGGAAGTGGCAATGCTGTTGGCTGGTGAATAGGGTAGACTGTACCCTTTATGAGCCTTTTATGAAGGAGTGATTCAAAATATTCACATGGTTTCCTAAGAAATCAGTTCTTTGATTGTATCTGGGGCACAAATTGTCAGTCTTTACAAAAATTGAGGTCTTTTCTGGATGTGGCAGTGTGCTCCATTTTTCTATATTAGCCTTCAGGTTAGGGTACTTCTGAAAAAGCTCCTCTCTTCACTGAGAGAATTCAAACCCCTCTCTCAACCCTCTGGCCAGAAGGAGGGTAATCTACCCCGACTGGAGACATCCTTATTCCTATCGAAGTTGGGTCACAGTGCAGAAAAAACAAGTGTAGAAGGTGGGCTAAGGCAGGGTGGCCTCAGAGGCATCTGGAGTTCATGAAGAAAAAATATTCTGTCAGAAAAAAAAAATTCCCAGTGAGTTCACACTTCAGGTAGTTCAAATAAAATCAACACCCTTTCCACCTATTTTGTGTAATATCTTAGAAAGGAGTTCACACTGGTACAGAAGGCTTGCCTGAGGCAAAGCCTGGTAAGTAGATCTGTAAGTGCATGAACGAGGCTCTCATACAGTGTGATCCAAGGTCTCTGAATCCAAGACAGATATGGATCTGGTACAGGCTCCTCGCTTTAATTCCAAATCGAAAGAAAGTTTTGTTGTGGTGCGCTCTGACTCCTTTTACATATCTTCTTTAGTGGAACAAATAGAAAAGGCTTGGGTTGCCTGGCAGATCGCAGTCAAATCAATATAATGCCTGATAATACACCGGGCCCAGAGACAGTGGTGTGCTCATTTGTTAGCATTTGCAGGCCCTGTTTTTCAGTTTTCCTTCCTCTTCCTGCTTTCCCAAAGAGAGCGTACGGTTATTCCCCCTTTTATCATTATGTATCCTGTACACTTGGCAAGCAGCTCTGATCATCACCCGAATGGGTCAGAGCCAGGTATCTGCTCCTCTTGTAGCAGAAAACATAAAGCAAAGATACTCTTTGTTCACAACCCAGTAATCAGGCAAACAACAAAGGAAGGCAAGGACAAGGTGCGGCATCTGCAGAGGCAGGAGAGGTGCTGGAAGAGTGAACTCCACAGCTATATTTGGTGGCAGTCCTGTTGTGAGCCTCAAAGTTTGTGACTGAGGAAGCTCCTTCCCTTTCCCTGCACCACTGAATATAGGCTGCAGGTATCTTCTACTATTGGTTTGTTGGGGGTTTTTTTGKTTTTTTTCAATGAAACTCCTAGTTGAAACTGTTGATGAAACCCTTGTTTTRCCACTTGTTTGCCAGAAGACTTTTACACCATTTTGTAATAGAATTCACTGTCTCCACAAAAAGTGAGCTTTCTGTTATCACACACATTTTAGCACGATACCCAGTATCCTTCCCAGCTCACAGCTTTGCTCCAGCTCATTCCTTGATTTTTTTTCTATGCCATTTCCTCCTGCTCCAGTGTCCCTTTCTTCCAGTCTTCTTGATTCCTCCCATACTGTTCCAATTGCTTAAAATACCCTTTCAGGATAAATGCCATTTGCTTTCTCTCCATTCAATTCCTATCAACCAGACAGCGTTAATACATTTACAATAGAAATGCTGCACAACCTGAATTTCAAAGAAAGGCAAAAACCATTACTCCCTGGCTAAGCTCTCTCCCAGGTGGAGAGCTGCCTGTTGCTCTTCGGCTTGTCCATTGCTGATAAACAGCAGGAAGGAGCCTACCCCTCCTGCTCGAGATGTCAGCACAAAATAACATCTGGCAGCACTGTGCAGATTTTATTTTAGTTTAGTTTACTATAGGAGAAAGCACAGTTTGTTACATATTTGTTTTGTAAATTCCATTTCCATTTTAATTAGAAGGCAAGTTCCTGCAATTTCCATCATAATTACCATAATCTGCTTACAGTCAGTATGATGAGTGCAGCCAGGAGAAGCAGCTGGGCTACATTTGCTTTATCCTGGGTGGAAATCTTTAAACAGATAAGTATTGGAAATAGTTCTACAATCACTCTTTTTGAGACAATATCCATGTGCAGGAGTTACTTGATGGATTGTGTATAGTAGGATCCATGTACCAGGGAAGAAACGGTTTAAAATGTGTCTCTGGATGTGTAACAATGGTCATAAGCAGAACTCATTTTTCTGGTTTTGTTGTTTATGGAGGAGATCATATTGAGGATACTTACATTTTCTTGGGAAATGACTTATATGGGTAGGCACATATTATGGATTTATTCACTATTGAATTTTATGCCTGTGTAACTCAATTGAGTCCAGAGTTAGAGCAATATAGCAGTAAATCAGACTCTATTATTCTTAGTTACTTATATGGAGTCACAAGCTAAATTCACTGTGATATAACCAGGAATATGTATGTGGGAGGGTGCTTTAAAGGTGCTCTTCAGGGAAGGCCGTCAGTCTTTCTCATTGCACTCACCTCTGCTCCACAGCACACTCTGCAACCAAAGGAGAGCTTCAGAGGGTGCTTTTGCAGGGCATCCTCATCTCCTCAGAGCAGAGAAGCTGCTGCAGAAAAAGTGGGAGCATTCAGTGCTCTCTCTCACCTGTACTGGCTTCACTCTTCATCAACATCATACAGCTTAGCTGATCTAGAGGAAATTAGTGTAACAAAGCTCAAGGACAAGATTAGGGAAATGAGGGGTGATTTCATTTTATGAAATCTCTAGGCAGGTTAATTTTACCTACTCAGGCTCATTCTCTCACAGCCTCCTTTCACTCATGCCCTCATGTCCATAAACTTACAAGCCCCCAGATGTATGTGCCCAAGTGGTCTGRCCACGATCAGTTGTGTGCAGCAGAGAGGACAAAAGGCTCTGCCTGTTGAGGCTTCACATCTTTTCAGTTCCTCTTGACTGCTGATGACAAACCAGTTTTGGTTTATATTCTTTAGGAGTTACAGTTGTTACATGGTGGCCCTTTGCTTCAGAATCACAGGTACTTCAGACTCCACAAATCTTAGGCAGGGTTGCTGCTTATTGTCTGCCCAACCTTGTTTGAAATACATTTTTGAAATATATACAACTTTATGGTTATCGTCTGTTTTCCCACGGTGTTGACACGAAAAGGAATGGCATATGTGATGTGCTGTAACCTCACTGCCCCCATCCTGTGGTCAGAAAGCAGGGTCTTCCCCTAACAAGGCATCTCTGCTGGGCTCTCGGCAGAGTGCAAGCCTTCGCGGAGTGAATAAACATTGTGTTCCTCAACCTGATTGATGGGGAACAGTCGCTGACAATATAGGTCAGTTTTTTAACACTCACAGCAATCTTAATTTTTTTTTGGAGTCTCTTGAAGTATAGCTCCCCCTAAAAAAAAAACACCAAAAAACCACAACAAAAGGGTAGTAGCTGTCAATCATAAATAACTTTGGGTCCTTGATTGATAGTTGACTTGACTTTTTTAAAAAATTGATTTTTTGCTAGTGCTACAAATGTATACAACCAGAGGCAAAGAGCATGTCAAAAGATTTTTTTAGTRTTACTTTAGACAGGTTTTAATAAGATTTGAGCAAAAATGTAATACTGGAGGCAAACTAAATCTGAAGTGCTATTTATGACTCTTTAATACACGTTCAAGTGGTCACTTCCACTGCTTGTATTTCTGGCCTTAAATTATTCCATGAATGTCTTTAAGTTTTTCAGTTCTATTTGTTTCATGTTAATGGCCATTTGCTAAAGCTAAAATTTAAGAAATTTTTTTATTAATTATATGGCTGTATGATTGTCACAGCCTCCTATTAAAAAAATAAAGAAAGCATGCTAAATTACTCTGGTTACCATTTACATAATGTTTTCACTGCACTCACCATTTAAAGAATCATGATTTGTTTGGAAACTTCTTTGTGTGGATGTATCGAAGCAGCTAATCTGAAGTTAACCACGTAGAAATTGATTGTTTAATTGAATAAAAGCTGCAAGATTTTGATCAGGATTTCTCACTGGAGAAACATGAATTGCCCAAAACATTGTTGATCACCAGACTGGCTAAATTAAAACAACCAGATTTTCTTACTACTTAAACTGAAGCCAAGGTCCCACGGTCATTGATATGGGATTTGTCTGCTACTAACACACTTAGGAAGACAAATGTGCTTTGGATTAGATAGAGGCAAAGAACCACATTTTTCTTAGTTATAACCCATATACAAATTATTTCAGACCAAATATTACTGTCTCTCCCATAGCTTTCATAAAGGCATACAGCTGGAATTAACGGTTGGAGCCAAGCTAACAAGCTCCACAGTCTGTGTGAAACATCCCCAACCACACAGGAGAGACAGTTTTGATCATTTAATGTCATAAATCTGATCCTATCCCTGCATTTAAAAAGTACATGTGGGTATTATTTGTCCCAAATCTAGTGATTAATTAATTCGATGATGAGATCTATCTTGTGCACTACCTTTGACCTTGTGATGGATAGGGGGTGAGACAGGCTCTACCATCAGGAGAAATTAAGATATGAAGGATGTTATCATATGAACTTTCCTATATATGAGGAAGGAAATAAATATAACATATACTCCTTTAAGAAATGTAGATAAATAAAAAAGCCACAGTTTTCAGATACTCTGCAAACATGCTTGTCTGTTGCCATAACACAGTGGAACATCCAAAATAAGCATCGCTCTGGTTTTGGCTGCATCCAGAGGAGAGGTCAAGCACGTACAGTGGGTATGTGCCTCAGCCAAGAGGAGCTCTTGGCTCCTGAGCTTCTGCAGCTCCAAGAACAGAAAGGCCTGACTTCACCGAAAGCTATGATTTTCTTGGAAAACAATGTGGGTAAATTCCATAATAAAAGAGACAGATGAATACCTGCCAAGTGTTCGGTGTGTTGCTCCCTCCACATGATTTATCATTTGCTGTCCTTACAGCTTAAACGTCAGGCAGTTTGCTACTGTCTAAGCCCTTGACTTGGATAGAAACTGGAAAACATTAGCCACACCATCTGGGTCTGATACAAATGAAGCAGAAGGCAGCATTTTCAAAATGCCGGAGTCCCAGCCTTCCAAGTGTTCAATCACTTGTACCTTTTCCAGTCTCAATTTGGTGAAGTTGAAATTTTTTTTYCCCCATAAAACCAATTTTCCACAGATTGATGGAAAACCAATATTCCACCACTGAAGGCTTTTCCCACATGCATGCACCCCAGGGTATCATGTGAACCTCAAGCAAAAGCGATGCCAAGTGCAAGCCTGTGGGACCCCACAAAGGCCTCTGATCTACAGCTGGTGGAGAATTTCCTACTTCTGAGATGCATGGAAGAGGCTAATTTGTTGAAAACAGTGTTTCCCAAAAACTCTCACTGAACTACATGCAGAGTTTGGCTGGAAATCTGTCACAGCTTCTGCCAGCGCATCGTGTCACAGATGTTGGCTGGCCTGGCTTTCCCTGGTTCCAGGGCAGTCTCACCATGTGCCAATGCCCTCGGGTGGGAAAACACAAGTTTTCGCTGTTTCTGTGCCAAAACCCCATCTGCCACAGGGTTTGAAAGCCCTGCTATTGGAAAAGCTGTGTAGCAAGGTGTCTGGGAGACCCACAAATCCCAGACGAAGCCAGGTTCCCCTCCCATCTGGAGGAAGCAGTAGAAGGCTGGACACCTTTGGGGTTAAGCTGGTGGGCTGCAAAGCTCCTTACTCATTTGTTGCTCCTTGTGGCTTCAGGACTCCCAGCTCCTGACAGCACCAATAGGGTGCCATAACTGGCCTTGAAACTCCACGCAGCAAGCTCAAAGATTTGATTTCACCTTTTAAAGATTTGAATGAAATATTGCCATTAATTTTAAAAAACCTTCAAAATACACTTTTTCTTTCCAAAAAAGTAGGAAATATTCAGAATTTTAGAATTTCCTGAAGAACATGATCTTCTGATTACTGACTAACATTGGACCAAATGAACAACAGTTCAGCACCATTCATTCCACCAGCAACATGTAGAGGAGGAAGGGGAACCATTCCTCCCAGAGACCAGGGCTAAGCCAACAGATATCCTGACCCTTCCATAGCCTCTGTCATAAAACTACAAATAAAGGGAAAGAGAAGAAGAGAGAGAGAACAATCCTCATGGGTAAAAAAAGATTTTTACTTGAGTAGAAGGGTCAGTGTCTGAAGCTTGAGTGAAGCTCATTGCCTTTCAGTAAGAAAACCCTAACAAACTCCAAAATCAAACTTTTTTTTTTTTTTTAAACAATTCTGAATGTCATGGATTTTACAATGCAAAGTTCTGATTCTTTCCGCTGTGCTCTAAACAAGCTCCTTTAACACAGGCTTGGGGTTTTTTTTCACTAGAGGTTGAACCTCTGGCAAGTGCTTTGTTTCACTCTTCCCAAGGCCATATTTGTTTGCAGTAAGATGAGATTTAACTTGCAAGGTAGCAGCCCACAAACTTTGCAGATAGTGATCTTTAAATAGGATTCTGACAAATTCACAGAGGATTGGAATGAAACACCACAAAACATTTACCTTGAAAAGCTCTAGTTTCTTAAATCAGTTTCCCCAGAGTACATTTACAGTAGCTGTCACCAAAGATAGCTCATTGCTGATGAGCCTCAAATGAGCATTTCAAGTCCATGAGACAGAAGGTGCATAAGCAATCACATTAATGCTATCTAACCAAGCTAAATAGCATAAGAAAATTTTAATTTGCACATTGACAAGAGCTAAATTGCAGGGTTCACTTGTAGCAAAAAAAATCAGATGGTGATCATTACTTTTGCTTTTCTTAAATTAGCATCTGCCAAGTACACCATAAAAATTCTGGTCACCTAAAGAAAAACACATTCCAAAGCTAAATGTTGTCATTACTTTGAATTACTGTGACTTATGATACAGAAAGCAATATTTGGTAGCCTCTAGCAAAACAGTGGCCTTTTCACAGTCATCTGCAAGAAACAGTAATAGTGTTGATAAAAAATGATACATTTTTGTAATGTCACAGGCTTTCAAATACTTGAAAAAAAATCCCTGATAACAGATGGAATGTTTTTTGACATTAAAATATGCATTTTTTTACACGTGGCAGTGAATAAGAAAAGTGTTAGGTTAATAAATAGTGGTGCTCATGGGTACCGGGTAGTTTCAGTTGGCTTCTTTTCTGTCAAATATTCTGGCTTTATGATATTAACACAAATTAGAAATGGCTGGTAGTTTTCACTCTGTACATTGCTGTGCATAAAGGTCTCATATAACATGTCAGGATGTTCAGCTGTATAATATAGCACCACTAACATAGAAGTAACATTACCTATATACATATTTTTAATGAGCTGCTCCAAGGAGATCTAAAAAAAAATGCCCATGACACTCTGTGAGCTCAAGCAGTAGCACCACTTCCTTTCCAGAAAGGAATAGATCTCCTTGGGTCTGAGTCCTTCACTTTCTGATAAACCTGCTCACAGCTGAAGATGTTGAAGGATGTTTTTTAAAGGAGTGCATTTCCTTGGGACGGAGACAGTTGATGGAAAAAAAAGACTCCTTAAAATCAGAGCTTTTCACAGGAACATGCCTGTTTGAATGTAAGTTCCATCTGTGAAACATTTCTCCACATCAGAGTGGAATTTCCCACAGAAATCTAAGAAATACAGCTGTCTGCATGCTGAATTGGCTCTCTCTTGCCCCGGGTTGTGTATCACAGCTGGTTTATTTAATATACTGGGATCTCCTTGTCTTTTTTATTATTTTCCAGAAAAATATGGATCTTATTGTTTCACCCTGAAATTTCAACTTTGCATAGGGTGGCTATATCTCCAACCTCACTCCAGTTGGCAAACCATCAGAGAAAGTATCGGTAAACCTCTACTAGCTGCTACTGGTTTCTGTACAGCCTTTTTCCTTTCACACTTTGTGACTTGTTCTTAATCTTTAATCATGATACCATCTCTTTTGTATTCCTTGGCTGAGCCTTATGAATACCCTGAACCTCATTTCTCATTGATGCTAGTGCTGTAGCCACAGCCATTTCAGGCAACAATGGACTCCAGAGTGCCTAGGGAGAAAAATCAGATACTATATAAGAACATTTTCAATGTCATTTTCCTAATTTGCATAAATTCTTTTCTGTTTTTTGGATACACTAAAAGCAAGCATTCCTGTGAGTTAATTAAAATAATTCCATGAATTTGAAGCAATTGTGCTGTTACATGATTTCATGTTGCATAATCAAAGAGCTTTGTACCGAAATCACCCACTTGATTTTAGTATGATGAGCCCCATGGCAAAACAGAAACTGAAGTGCAAACTCCCACTTCCCTCCCCCTTCCAAACRAAAATTAAAGAGAATTAGGAGTCTCTAACAAAGAATTCTGGTCCAGAAAGCAGAGAGAGAGACTGTATCACAATCTCCAGTTCAATCCTTTTTATTGCATGGTGGTTCAGCTGACAGTTAATTTGTAAACTGATATTGGATGTTTCTTGTTATGCATTGCAGAATTTGGGTGCAATGGAGATAGAAAACCTACTGTGACATAAGAAGAAACCACATAGTGACAAACAGATGTGTGTGGCAAACCTTACATAGATGTAATCACACAATGATACAGATGAAATAGAGGCATTCAGTGAAAAGCCGCAAGGCTAACCTGATATTTCAGCATTTAATAAAGTATATATAGGCGCAAGAGAGCAGAGAATCAAGATGATAAGTACTGAGTGTTCTAGCCAGAACTSTAGCATTTGCCCTAAAATTGTTAGTTCATGAGATGTACTTCTTGGAATCAACTTCAATTTACCCTAAACCTACACATGCATACCCCTAACCCACACTTCAGCTCTTGCAAATATATATAGATACTGTAAATGCCTCACCTGGGTAGGTTCTTCTAGGAGTTTGAATCCAAATGGAAGCTAACAGAGGCAGGAAAGATTCAGTCTGTCTCTGGAAGGATTTTAAGCACTACTCAAGTTGCCTGATAAAGAAGTATATTCAATTTTTTCTATGCCAGACTCACAGTAGGTGAGCACATACTAGATTAATGAAGATTCATGCAGCAAAATCAAATGTATGCATCAAGAACTTCCTGTAATCAGATATTAGAAGTTATGGTTTCATTTCTTTTCCCCTTCAGCAGCAGTAAGACAGAAAGAGCAGGCAATTACCATACCCTTTTTGAACTGTCTCTTATAGCCACAGCTGAGCCCTCACATACACAGCATTAATCTCCTTTCTATAATCAGTGAAGACTAATTAAGGAAAATAAGCCTCCTCAGGAAGAAAAAAAAAAAGTTGCTTTTGTGTAAAGATAACTCTAGCAACTACCACAAAATGCCGTTCCGTTGGAGAAAGCCATATACAACAACTAACTGTAATATGAAATGATGAATGTTATCTCTTTCCAAGCAGATCAGATAAGTGAATCAAATGTTAGTTTTAACTCTTACTTTAAATAAGATTATTAGTAATAAAAATGGTATGCAACTGCTGGATAATCTGAGCTAAGTGAAATCAAATGAAGGAAGAATAGAGAAAAAAAACCATTAATTGAGATTTAAAGAAACGGTTAGAGATCTATTTTACGCCACATCTGGACATTATAAGGTTCAAATTCTGAAATTTGGAGAGACTAGAGAGGAATAAAAAGCAACACATTTTTTCTGTGGGTATATTAAAGAAGTTGTTTTCAGGAAAAGTATGAAACAGTTGCATACCAGTTATGGTATAAACCAAACCTCAGAAATATTCAGCCAGCTGTTAGAACTTGCCCCTACAAAGAAATGTGTCAACTAATGAGGACTCTGGAGGTTGTGTAAGTTCTCTCAGGTAACACTGAGTCAGTCCTACCCCATCACTGTGTATCAATATATATGAATTTATATKCATACATATGAATATACATATAATTAATAGACATATATCAGTCTACATTAACATACATGTATATAATATAAAGATGTAATATATACATATGTTCATAGATATTCATAAATATTAATTTTTATATATATAGCCACTGATATTCAGGGCAAAATCTGCAGGTTTAAACCCATTTGAATATATTTTTAAACTCATCTAAATCTGTTATCCCAGTATCTACCATGTTATCTCTGTGATAAAAGCTATGCTCAAAGGCAAATGGGAGACAGTAATTGTTGCCTGTTCATCAAGTAATCCTCACAGAATTAAGTTTTTGCAAGTGTAGGGATAACACCACTACCATGATGTTTTCTAAATCAGCTGTATGTGCGCTGTGATTTATCACTATAATTTGATGCACGAAAATCTCTTCTTCCACAGTCAGAAATCTGAACATCAAATCTGGGATTTCTGAATGCAATATGGGTTTACCAGAGATCATTCACCCCAAACCAGTCTGCTATCTGTCTTTAAAGAAGTAGCTGAATATCTACAGGCATAACATAGAATTTCATATAAGGAATCATCCCTTATGCTAGAGAAGATGAGGAAAATTGTGAGGTCAGTAAGGAACTGGTTCAAAAGAAGATGAAAATAGGCGGTGATGATGGGCAACCAACAGGCTAAGTGAAACATTGTGCTGAATTTCTTAAAAAAAAAAMAACTGTGTACCTCAGGACTCTCTGGACAGCACTCTCTGTGTCACGCTGGCAGAGCCAAAATCAGAGTCATCATCATCCTGATTTCAGAGACACAGAATATTTTACAGGAAGAACTGTCTGACTTCAATGTTTAGGGTAGTATTAAGTACATATTAGTACAGATCTGCAAAACTTTAACTGAACTGAAGTTTCTACCATTCTCCTGGAAATGACAGAAGATTGAGACCCGAATGTAGGAGCTGATTGTGAAATCGAACTGAAACTGAACAACGCATATCATGAAGCAAATTCAGTCCTACAATACATCCAGTTTGGTATTTCTACCAGAGACAAGCAACTGCTGTTAGTGTTTTGCAGAAAAACTGATCTGGAAAACTGTGTATGTTTCTGATTGCCCATTGTCATAAAAAGATTAATTTAACCTAGAACAAAAACAGAGCAGGATTATGAGACTAACTAAGGAATCAAAAGAAGATCTTAGTAGGACATCAAAAGAATTTGACTTGTTTTGTTTAACAGAACAAAGACCAGGAAAAAAATGAGGTTTTTTTATAAATACACTATGAAGATATAAAATAGGAGAAAAGAGCTATATGATTTAAAGGGCAATGACAGTTAAAAAAAAAAATTAAAAAATTAAAGATTATAAATCCTCAGTGTCTCTCTTTAACTTTAAAAATGGTTTCTAACCATCTGAGCAGTGAGTTCAACAGTTACAACTTTCCAACTGGAGCCCACGGAACAAACAGATCACAACAATTTTAGGAATGGTATTGTCTAATGTGTCCAGACATTTGCATAATAAGCAAACAATAAAAGAAGCACAGGGCTACTCTGATGTAAGAACGAGATTAAGGGCCACTTTGATTTGATTAACTGTTTCTGTGCCAAGCCTATTGGATGAAGGAGACTTGCCCAGGTGAGCAGCTCAATCAAATGCAGAGAACATAAAAGGATCAGTCCTGGTTCCCACCCACCTCCTTTTTAAGGCTCACAAGCTAGGGCTGCTCAGGTTTGAAATCAAACATTTCCTTTCTTAGCATACATTGCTGAAGCTACATTTCAAACTCTGACTACCCTTTCTTGCAGTTAATGTATTCCTTCTCCCAGATGCTACTGAGTCATAGCACTGTATTTCATAGGACTGGTTTCAGTCTTTCCAATATCCTGAATATGAGATCCTGGCATCAGTCTGGAAGCAGAGCATCCCAATTTCCTCACATTCCAATACGAGGTTGTTCCATGGAAACAGTGCACAGAAATTTTAAGTTAATTAGAGGAAAAGAGATCAGTGATCTGAATGTAAGTATCTAAAAGGTGCTTAGAATACAGATGCAGCATTTTGAGAAAGCACAGAGGTTCACAGTCTATCCTGATGTGAATATTCTAGACATTGGATGAGTGGGACGAGACGCAAAATGGATGTCAGTTTTGGACCATGATCAGAAAAGAATAGAGCACAGAAGCTATTCTAAGTATGAAACCTGAAAGGAAAGACATCAGATCAATAGAGCTGCTAAAACCAGAAAGACAAATTCTACCAAAGCATTAGAAAAAAAATCACAAGAAGTATCTGATGACAGGTAAATGTGGYCATCCAGACAATACTGGAACAAAGAAGCCCTGCTGACCAAATAAGTATAGAGACAGAAGCTTGTTGTTTGTAATGAGTAAAATCATGATGGAAGTAATAATCATCAGATTAAAGGTAGTTTTAAAGGAAACAGAAGGTAAAGGAAAACGTGTTCTCAGAATATGCTAAAGCTGCACTGGTCTAAAGTATACAMGCTGACAGTTAATGGGGTAAAAGCAAGAATAGAATCAAGCAATGTCTTGGTATTTATTGACTTTTTGAAACCAGTTGTTTCAGGGAGTACTATGCAAAGATGAAGTGGAGTTCTGGACAAATTTATTGCAAATATAAACACTATGTACAAATTCCCTGCAGTGCTTTAAGGACTACTGGAAAAACAAGTAAGTGGCTCAAGTCAAGGACAAACCATCACTTTTTATCCTGCTCTTAAAGCGGACACCATGAACGTTATGTGCAATTAAGAGCATAACATTGATGATCTCCATGTAAGTGTTTCGGTCTAGCCAGGTGACAGCACATCACCAGCATGAATTCATATGAATGACCTGGGTGCAGGACCTTGCGCTTGACCTTCTTGAACTTCATAAGGTTCACACAGGCCCACTCCCCAAGCCTGTCAAGGTCCTTCTGAATGGCACCCCTTCCCTCCAGTGAATCAACTGCACCACACAGCTTGGTGTCATCTGCAAACTTGCTGAGAGTGCACGCAATCCCACTGTCTATGTCACTG
The DNA here is from genome assembly GCA_035582835.1 of Phoebastria nigripes. NCBI lineage: Eukaryota > Metazoa > Chordata > Aves > Procellariiformes > Diomedeidae > Phoebastria > Phoebastria nigripes. The sequence continues at coordinate 474,293 of JAYKAV010002925.1, read as the reverse complement.
ATGAAGATATTAAGTAGTACTGGTCCCAGTACGGACCCTAGAGAGACACCACTCGTTACTGGTTTCCACTTGGATATTGAGCCATTAACTATAACTCTTTGGACACAGCCATCCATCCAGTTCCTTATCCATCTAACAGTCCACCCGTCAAAACCATCTCTCTCCAATTTAGCAGCAAGAATGTTGTGGGGGACCGTATCAAAGATCTTACAGAAGTCTAGGTAGATGACATCGTAGCTCTTCCCTTGTCCCCTGATGCAGACACTGCATCGTAGAAGACCACTAGATTAGTCAGGTGTGATTTACCCTTGGTGAAACCATGTTGGCTGCCTTTAATCACCTCCCTGACTTCCATGTCTTCAGGGAGGATCTGCTCCAAGATCTTACCGGGAATGGCGGTGAGGCTGACTGGTYGGTAGATCTCCAGGGTCCTCCTTTTTACCCTTTTTAAAAAGGGGCCTGATGTTTCCTTTTTTCCTAGTCACTGAGGACTTTGCTTGACAGCCATGACTTTTCAAATATGATGGAGAATGTCTTGGTAACTACATCAGCCAATTCCCTCAGGACCCTGGGGTACATCTCATTGGGTCCCATGAACCTGTGTATGTTCAGGCTCCTCAGGTGGTCTCGAAGCTGGTGACAGTCATGCCCACAGCATGGGAGAATTAAGGTCTGTCTTGTTTTTTTCAGGGCTGGACGAAGGTACTTGCTGACCATGTCTTGGAGGCAGCTGGAAATTGAATATTTGCAATCAGTTTCAATTTTCAACAAATTATATAATTAAAAAAAAATGAAAAAAATGGTTATCTGCTGCATGATGACACTTAGCTGGGGGAATTAGGCAACTATTTGCTACAAAACAGTTTGAATTGAGTACACCTGTGAACTGCAGCCAAGCTAAGAAAGCCAAAGCAAAGGTTTACTTTGATAAATGTTAGCAAGACAATTCTTGGTAAATGAAAAGTCTTCTGGAACTAAAAGTTTATGTAACAGTCTAGATGAAATGTACCATAAATGGATTGAGTTTATTGAGTTTTTAATATATTTTGGAGTAGGAGGATTGTGCATGACAGTAAAGTTGATGGAAGAAAAAATGATGAGGGTAAATTTACTGTGTTAATGAACTCGAGCTATACCAGCAGGAATGCCTTCTACTGGCCTGTGTGCTGACCGGCCCCATTCACGACACACAGGCATTTGGCCTGGTCTTGCAGAAGCTTAAAAACTATACTGCTATAGTAAACTTCTATTCCATTTTTATCATAAAATATTGTGAATACAGTAGAAAATATTTTTGATTACCTGTAATGATGTCTTACAATTTTCTAAGGCTTTTTGGGTTAAACCCAAATAAACTAGAGCAAAGCATGAAGCAAGCAGAAATAAACTTCGTTACTTTCAGTGATCACTGTGACTCTTCTACAACCACAGATTTCCCCAGTGACAGGGGAAGGGTYCTCCAGAGGGGCTAGATTGTTTTGTCATCTCTTTAAGGACTAGCTGTGATTTTTAAACACACATCAGATCCTCAGTTAATTTCCTATAAATTGAAATCGATTAAAAGATCCTGCAACAGGAAAGAGTACTCAGGAGAAACAGAAGTACAAGAAAACAATCTGCATTTCCAGTTTAAGCACCTAAAAATCTGGGTTTAAGCCCACAAGAAATGTATTGTGTTACCCCAGCGTGCTGCTCTCAGATCTCATTGCAGCTTTACCTTTATAGCTCTCTTAGAGAAAGGGGGACTACCTCCTTATTAAATGAGTCAAAGCTGGAGGAGGTTATATGGTGGTGGTGAGTAAAAGCAAGGTGCTCATTTATAAAATTGCTCACAGAATTTGGACACTAAAATGTGCTGTGTGGGATTAGAAGCACATATGTTAGCGCATGCAAATGAACAGGAATATGGAAGCTTGTATTCAAACTGTGCCGATGGCTCTTAGTATCACATGGGAAATTACTAGTTAGAGAGAAAAAATTAGGAATGCACAGAAGAATTGGAAGTTTGGAATACATAAGCTGCTTTGGACAGGAATAGGATCAGCCTGGAGGGAGGCGTTAGTTTTAGTTCTGGCATGGACCACAGGCGGTATTGAGATGCACACGTGCTCCCTAAATGCTATCGTGTCCTACTGCCACTGCTAGAGGCATAACACTGGGCTAGACAGACCACTGGTCTGACTCAGTAAGGTATTTCTTCTGTTCTTACAACTGCTTAATTTTTCATTACTGACTGCAACATGAAGTTTGGAAAAGTGCTAATGAAATCTGCCAGTAAAACAAAGCTGTCTGCCAAAGCAGGGTAAGAATGGACTAACAAACAAGAAAGATCTGGGTAACCTCAAGCATGGCAGCAACAGAAGCATCATCAAACTTATTAACACAAGAATGAAAACTCATTAATATTTTGCTAAGGATTTTTGCTTTAAACAATAGCTCGATACTGGGAAATGACAAAGTAATATAAAGATTCAAAAGGATGTGGCCACGAAAATGTAGATGTTATAGCAGAAGCATCTTCAATGGAAGTGGGAACATATTAATGCCATCTTAGCTGTACTTCTCAAGAATATTTTTTGAAACTCCGGACACTTACGTTCAAGAAAGATTCACCCAGGTTGTACTGRTTTCAAGGAAGGGCTATTAGGATGCTCAGAGGAACAGCACCCTGATCTTATGAGAAGAAGCCGAAGTTACCTCTAAACTGCAGTCACAGAAGACGATGGAGTGCTGTGTAGGAATACTAGCTTTAACCTAGCAAGCTTGGGTACTGTCAACAGTCCCAACAATAAATAGTTTGGTGTGGGCTAAATTACTGTCAAGACTGCTACCCACATTCAAGCTATCTAATTAAAAGCTGCTCACATATCTCTGCTCTTCACCCTGGTCACAACGGCAACAACAAGGATAGACATCAGGTTTTCCATAAGGGTGTCATTTATAGTGACAACCTAAAGCAGCCTAGTTTGTTAGCTTAATAAAAAAATACAAATAAAAATAAAACTGGGAGGAGATAAGATTGCTCTCAAGAAATACAAGGCAAGCATCAGAAGGAGAGCTTACCACTAGGAGCTATTTAACCTACTAGACTATCTCAGGAAAATAAATAGACGTTAAGTGTCCGTGAATATATTTAGTCTGGAAATTAGGGAAGGTTTCAAATTAACCAACCAGTGAGATGCTAGAACAGGCTTTCAATAAGAACTGTGGGTCTAAAACCTAACTATTTTTAATATAGAGCTTGATTAAGAATAGGATTTAATGTTGAGATTGCTTGCAATGACCGTAATCAAGAAAGTTTCATATACTATTATGACTGAAAACATGTATGGATTGCATTACTGTGTAGTACTTACTTTGTCTTTCTTTAAATGAGAAACCATTTCTCTCTCTTTTACATCAAGGGTGAGATGAACCCAATGCCTTGTTACTAGTCTGTTCCTTTCATGAGCTCAAACTGATGAATCCTCATGATCAAGATTTTGGGTGCCTGTACAACAATCCATTTTCCCTTTAAAATTTTGTAAATTACATGGTACAAATGAAATTTTCTGACAATTATAACTTCATTTCTCATTCAAATTCAAAGGATTAAAGAATGCAGATTGTATTCTTTCCCTTCCAGTCTGTGCATAAACATTTTATTTTAAAAATATTCTGCTGTTCTGAAGAGAAGAAAACAGATTAATTCCTTCTTATTTACTGCAAAGTCGGATATCTGATTAGGATACCTGCTCAACATCTCTCCAGATACCATTGTGACCTTATTGTAGTATAAGTATCATTGACCAAGAAACAGAAAACTGTCAAGTCTCTCTTAATGTGGGAAAGCACCTGCGGAACACAGATGTACAGAAGACAGACCTTATGTGCAAACTGCACTTTTTATTTATTTATTTATATAGCAATGTTCATACTTCCAGAGGAAATTTAAATTTCTTGTTCCCTACTACAATCAAACCGCAGAAGAAAATTCTAGAATAAAAAAAAAAAAAAAAAAAAAAAAAAAAAAAAAAAAAAAAAAAAAAAAAAAAAAAATTACTTTTTTATGTAGAGACTCACCATCTGTCATCTAATAGCTCTTTTCTGCTACAGTGTCTACAAGATGAAGGACTTTAAGCTCTTTCAAATCAGCAAGTGACTGTTGCTCTGAACAGTGGAATAGTGGAGGAGACAATGCAATCCTTGGAGCATATCACAGGGAAGAGATCAATACAGGCAGTAAGCTAACCTTACTAAAACTAAAATAAATGTCAAAGTGCCAGCTTTGAGGTAAGGCAAGCATATATGTATATGCATGAGTATAGATGTAACATTTCGCTCTTGCATATGTGTTAGTGACTCAATCACTGCCTAGCAGAATGTCAGTGTACCCCCTCCCCCCAAAAAAAAACCAAACCCCAAAAAACCAAACAACTAAATGAAAAAGGAAATTCAAGTGTTTTTCAGGGGAAGGAAATGTGGTGGAGTCAGTTTCTGCTTTTAAACGAATAGAGCCACAAGGACTATGGCCTCTTTCTGAGAGGAAATTAGATTTCATTTGAAAAATCTGCCATCTGTACTATTTTGGATTTCTTTATGTGGATTATCTTTGTGAGATAAAGTCATCTGTACGATAACAGAGGATCATGTTTTCATTTACAACTATGCTCCTTTACACTGCTTAAAGAACCTTTCCCATTCACTTTAARATCTTTCTACACTGCCATAGATGTGTAAACAAATCTAGCTGAAACCGGATAAGAATCAGGCTCAGTATATACCTAGGGAACAGAGCTATATGGGGGAAACCCGGACATGTGCATTGAAGGAAAGATAACTAAGGAGGAGCAAGAGAGCTATGCCCAAAGGTGTTAACTCTGTGATTGCTGAATGGAGAACTTCAAGATAACTGGATTTTTGGGGGGKTTGGTTTGTTTTATTGGTAAAGAAATACACAGAGCTGTAATATTTGTTTATTCTTCTGGTTTCTGAGGAATGTGAACAAACATGTGCACTGCTGGATTTTATAAGCCCTAAAAATAAACTGGAAGAAAAAAGTCATTAATTGAGCTAGGAGAGAAGAATAATAGACTGGGAGTCTGGCCTTTGGGACTCATTAGTCTCTACTTCTGTATCAAACATCTAGGGAACAGGAAAGTATCTTTGGATAACATTTCACAGACTAATTTGGTCTTTGAGCTGTGCATTTCATCCAGCTGAGTAAATATTATTTGCAGCCAACTGAGTAAGCCGTTACATTAGCTATAGTGAAATTGCTGATTTTGAGCACTTAGAGTGGAGAAGGTCAATAGCAACAGGAAGAATTAATAGGCATGTGGCTTTTATAAACTTCCACAAAGTTTAGCCTCCCCTCATTTGGCTGTAATACTTGGTTTGAAGCTAGAATCTGCAAAGGCAAGGTAATTCTTGCCTTGGGTTGCTGTGACAACCTTAACACAGCTTCTGCGAACAACCTGAAACTGTATCCAAGAATACACCACCACTATTACTCCCAGCCAGACTTAAGGGTATGGGGAAGAAAAGGGAGAATTAAAGAAGAGGGTGATTTTTATGGATTTTATTGTCTTTGCTAAGAGAATCTAGCAGATTTTTGAACAACAAAATATRGAATTTAAGTTGTTTTGATTTTGGTTTATTGATTTTTTTGGTATTACAAKCTCAAGGTCTTCATTGTCCTGGAAGGTTATGTCTACATTTAACCATTAGAATATTGAACTGGTAAACTCCACAGTCTGTCCTGGAGTCTCAGCTTAGCTAGAGCACAACTTGGCTCCATTTTACGCAAAATAACTGTATTTGCTTCCTAAGGAAATTAAAGCTTATCAAAGAAGAGGAGTGGAGCAGAGAAGAAAAAAAGTGAGTCCAAATTTAACCGAGATATTTGTGCAGATCAAGACAATGGGAAATATTCCTGAGGCATTGCTGTTCCACAGTTTAGACCTAGCCAGTGTTGACTTGAGAAGGGAAATTAGAAGAACTCATAGGATTAAAATTACTCCCCTGTAGTCACATAGCTTCTACATAAAATTCAAGAAACTCGAGGGTGTATCTGTTCATCATTAAAATTACTATTTCAATTCCAAAGCCAGACAAATCAGAAAAAAGGACATATCTAATATATACTCAGTGACAGTTTTTATTGAAGGATTAATACACCTAAACATCTGAGAGTCCTCCAGCATGTCAGACAAAATCCTAATAGATAAACTTATTATTAGTAATACTAACAATTCTGGAAGAAATTATACAAAGAGAAGCAACGGAGTCAGACTCTCTGTATCATGAAGAAGCAAAAGCAGGCAGAGATTTTCTTCATAAATATTCATAAAATAGATTTCTTCATAAATCACCTTTTGGAGCAACTTTGGTATTTGGAAAGTCTGTTCTTCAGAGAAACTAAACACACAGACTTCACTTTGAGGGCATCATGAATTGATAGTTTGAATGTAGTTAGGCCCCCCCCCCCCTTTTTTTTTCTCCTGACATTGTTTGTTTCCATTAAAGCTGGATTAAAACCAGGAGGAAAAATATTGCAAGAATGCTCTCAAATGTCCTAAACAGATCTGTTTCCCATGTTTTCATGGGTCTGCCTTCTATCCCACTGCCCCTTTGCACACAGCACACATAGAAATGCACTTCTGACTAAAAGGGCTAAACAGTGAGATCATCATCAAAAGACCTGACTTAAAATGAACATTAGAATCATAGAATCATAGAATCATTAAGGTTGGAAAAGACGTCTAAGATCATCGAGTCCAACCGTCAACCCAACACCACCATGCCCACTAAACCATGTCCCTAAGTGCCTCATCTACACGTCTTTTAATTACTTCCAGGGATGGTGACTCAACCACTTCCCTGGGCAGCCTGTTCCAATGCTTAACCACTCTTTCAGGAAAGAAATTTTTCYTAATGTCCAATCTAAACCTCCCCTGGGGCAACTTGAGGCCATTTCCTCTCGTCCTATTGCTAGTTGCTTGGGAGAAGAGACCCAACACCCACCTCGCTGCAACCTCCTTTCAGGTAGTTGTAGAGMRCGATAAGGTCTCCCCTCAGCCTTCTCTTCTCCAGACTAAACAGTCCCAGTTCCCTCAGCCGCTCCTCGTAAGACTTGTTCTCCAAGTTGAAGAAAATTTTCAAGTTGTTCAAATTTTTCAATTTTCAAGAAAATTCTCCAAGTTGAAGAAAGTTTTCTCTATTGCTGAAGAAAAACTAATATTACACATTTGCACCAGAAACCTAAGCTTAAAATTACACTCCTCTGACTAGGGAACAGAAAACTTACCATTCATCTTGTGTCTAATAAAAGCCAGCTAATCCTCAACCAGATTCCTTATCCTTCTTCATATTGGTTTATTTTATTTCATATGGATTCAATGAATAKAAAGGCAGAATCATAAAAATGCACAAGCCCAGATATGCTCACATATTGCAGTTGCACAGTAATGTGGGATTTGTGATGTACTCCTGGATAAATAAGATATATTAAAAGGACTAAATGAATCAGCAAGATTAGCTTTGTTTATGAGAAACGCTGTCACATATTTCAGACAAAAGTGCATAGATAGTACTAGATTCATTTTGCAAGCCTATGATCTCCAGAAATCTGTACTGAATACTTTCAGTTTCCTGATGGCAATTTCCCATAATAATAGGGACTACAGATTTGCAGAAGCATTGTCATGATAATAAGCTCTATTTCAATGAACAGCAGTTTTGCTCAGTGTGCTGGTTTGGGCTGGGATAAAGTTAATTTTCTTCATAGTAGCTAGTATGGGGCTATGTTTTGGATTTGTGCCGAAAACAGTGTTGATAACACAGGGATGTTTTCATTATTGCTGAGCAGTGCTTACACAGAGCCAAGGCCTTTTGTGCTTCTCACCCCACCCCACCAGCRAGTAGGCTGGGGGTGCACAAGAAGCTGGGAGGGGACACAGCTGGGACAGCTGACCCCAACTGACCAAAGGGATATTCCATACCATGTGACGTCATGCTTAGCATATAAAACTGTGGGAAGAAGAAGGAAGGGGGGACTCTCGGAGTGATGGCRTTTGTCTACCAAGTCACCGTTATGTGTGATGGAGCCCTGCTTTCCTGGAGATGGCTGAACACCTGCCTGCCGATGGGAAGCAGTGAATGAATTCCTTGTTTTGCTTTGCTTGCACGCATGGCTTTTGCTTTACCCATTAAACTGTCTTTACCTCAACCCACGAGTTTTCTTGCTTTTACTCKTCCAATTCTCTCCCCCATCCCACCAGGGGGGAGTGAGCAAGTGGCTGTGTSGGACTTAGTTGCCAGCTGGGGTTAACCAGGACACTCAGGTAAAAAAAAGTTCTGAAAAAAATAGTAGGCATATTCTCAAACTATTTTCCAAATTAAAAAAAGGCACACTAAAGAAAATACTTTCAATTTCCAATGTCACAGACAGCTGAAGGCAAAATTTTTAAGGGGATTATTAAAAACATTTTTAGAAGCAGCTTTGTATTAAATGCGTTTAAATAAAAGTAAAATACATTCTTTCTTTATAAAAGCTAAATATCAAAGTTCAAAATTTTTGTGGAAGAGGTAAAAAGTCCATCCTGAGAGGACAATTAAAGTTACTCGGTTTCATATGATCCTGAGATGTTCCATCAGACAGCCATTAACGATCTCACCAGGGACCACATGTAATTCTCTTTGTCCATCATTTTTAGAAGACTAGGTATTAAACACTCTCTTCTTCTATTTCTCCTCAAAGCTTCTGTGCTGCTGCAGATATGTGAGAGAGGAATCAGAAACGAAGAAGCTGGGAGAGAAGCTACTCCTGTTTCTGGCTCATTGTGATATAAATAGCGTCCAGAGGCTGGTGCTCTGCCAGTGCTAGAAACAAAGGAAGTTTCCTCCATCTCCTCCACTGTGGAAATAATGCTTTTATCTCAATAATTTGCAGATGGTCCATTAATATTATTACCTTACAGGAGAACCCTGTCTTCAGAGAGCAGGTCTACGCAGGTCCTTGGTTCAGCAAGGTGCCTAGTCATACTCCTGGCTTAAATGCATGGGTGACCTAATTATTCACTACTATCAGTCAGTGGCAGCAGTAAACAGCAGCTCACACAGGAGCTGACCAAGGGCTGAGGTGAGGCTCTGATAACCTCTAGATTACAAATGTCAAACTGTGACCACCTGCCCTGCTGCAAGCATGAAAACATTGGAAAACAAAAACAATCCAGCAAACTGATAGTTTGAGGGAAGGTGGCTTGCTCTAAGTGCCTACTTATTCAGCCTATATTGTGTYTAGTTAATGCGTCATGTGGTCCTGATCAAAAGCTAGCAACATGCCATTTGCTTAGCAGAACTGTTGTCCAGCACTCGCTTTTTTTGTGATATGTGATGTGTGAAATGTAAAAGGAAGATTTTACTCTTTGTATGACGCTATATCTGAAGCTAGAGGAACTGGCTAAAGTTGAAATGCGAAGGATATCCTACCAATAAGGTGAGTTTGAGGAAGGAGTGAGTACTCCAGAAAATGTTATGAATACAAGAAGAAACAAAATGTTGTTTYTGCACCCCATTTTCAAGGAAAGCAGGGCAAAAGACAAGACAATCTGAAGCCAGCATTCAGAAAATAGGGRCTGCTGTTTGGGTTAAATTCCTACCTCTAATGGTAAGACAAGCACTGAGGATCTTAGCTAAGTTATTCTGAGTATTAGAAAGGTACTTATTGTTAAATATTGATGGTAGACACATTCATATGCTGTTCTTCTCGAGCCCTCATTTACAGTCTTATAACTGAAGCCTAATCAAAGACCTTGCTGAAATAGAACTTCACCTTGTTTAGCTCTTTCTGGAGTTATAAATGATTTCACATGAAACATAAAAAGTTGACTCCATCCTTTTGGAGCAGTGAGTCCACGTAAAGTTGTATAAGCACCAGCAAATATCATCCAAAGATGCAGGGAACTCTTGCCTGCTGGATGTATGGCAGAGCTGGAGCAGGCTGAGCTTCCAGGGGGCTGAAAATTGGCTGAGGCTTTTCTTGCGAGAAAACACTTGCTGGGTGAGAGAGGAAAACATAACTTTAGGTTATAAAATTTATTATTTATTTCCATTTAACTTTTTCTACATATTCTTCCTTTATTTCCTTCTTGATGCTATACTCCTAATGTATTTATTTGTAAAGACAAATAAGTAAATAGGTAATATGYAAAATAATTCAATTAGCATTAAATTACTGCTGCTGTGTTAAGAATTGGCAGTACAGATTCCAAAGGTGGTTTCAGTACAGAAATCCTGTAGCCATATTATATCACCCATGMAGACAGCTCCTATTGTTTCACATGAAATGGTGTTTCCTTGTTCCTCTATCATCTGGTTACCAAGGCTTTTTAATTGTATCTGCTATTTGATACAAGGGAGCATGATGCTTGATTGAGCAGAAGGAAAACAGATTAAAAAATTAAGTCCTCTAAGGGCTTTAAACTGTTATTTATCATTCATTTATCTTCAACAAAAGAGTACCCATCTAAATTATGCACATATATGAGTTTTAGATTAGTGCATTATCTTATCCTCTTTTTTTTCTCTTATTGCAAGCACTGCAAACATTATAAATCATGAATAATTTTAAGCCAAATTTCCGCTGACTTCAATTGGTCTACTCTGATATGAACGGGCACAAGTAGACCGCAGGCTTACAGAGTTGGGAGCTGAGCATGTAATCGGGTTAGAGAAATGGAAGACTGTTTAGGCCTGATTAAGAACTTTTCAATAAAACGTTAAGTCAGAAAATGCTGATGCATCAAACATGAAATTTCTTCTGTTAATGGACAAGATTTCTCAATCTGAGGCAAAGGAAGACTTTCACCTGGAGAGAATATCACTGAAGAGAAGTTCACTCCYGAACAACCAGAGCACTTACCTGGGMCACGAGTGATTGATGCTTACATTTCTTTTCTGCCTGATTTAAACTAAGAGGCGTTAGCTGGATCCCCAGCTAAGGAYCGACTCTCTCAGCTGAACTTGCTAGAGATTTCATATACTCACAAACTTACCCACACTTATTCCTGCACACAACCTTTATCCACAAATGCCACAATGGATTCTGGGCTACATGTGATTACTAGTGGTTGCGTATATCAGTGTTTCCAGGATAAGATATTGTAGGTTGAAATCAGTTCCTTTAGCCAGGAAAGCCAATGGCACAGTGCAAGTCATAGCTTAATCATTTGATATGTCTTACCCGTCTTATTCCTGCAGTAAATCCCATTTTGACTATGGTGGCCCTTCTTTCCTCTCTTTCTCAAAATGTGTTCCTCCATGCTATAATATCCTGAGATTTGCACTTAATCTCTGAGAAAATAATAAATTACATCCCACTCTGAACCCTTTTCAGTTGGCACAGTGGCCTCTGTCCTCCTTCCTGAGGAACGTTCATGGCAGGATACAGCTCCACATCACATTTTCTTCAGCAACAAAGCCAACTGAGGTGATCCTTCAACCCTGGCTACATCTTCTGGAGTTTGCCAACTCTCTTTCCTGAGTTTAGTCTGGTTTTGAGGCCATGCGATAGAACAGACCTGTGAAGCAATTCCCTTAAAACAAATCCTCACCAGAGAAAGGATCTCCCACTCTGAGACTATGAGGCTACCATACTCCTCAGACTTCAGCGATTTTGCATTTAAACCAAAGAGCTGGTTGCGGGAAGAACCTGCATTCAGTCATGTAAGAACCCCATCATTCTGCTTCAAAGATTATTTCACCATTTTATCTCTGCTTAGTGCGCTATGCATTGATAAGTATAAACTTCTGAAGTTATATACGTACATAAAGAGTACAGCTTTATATGCATGCATAGTTTTTATTTATATATTACGCCACTAAGGATGTATTAATTTGGGCCTTCGCCAATGCCTGAATCTTGATTGATTTATTACTTTTTTTAACAGAATAGCTACCTAATCCCACAGGTGTCAGAGAGGAGTCAAAGCAATCCTGCTACAGAGAAACTAAACACTACATCACTGCTCTCTTATCTAGTCTATTAAATGGAAAGCTTAGTGTTACCTGTAACAGTTCCTGCTGGTCCTGTGCTTTATTATGGACAGAATTAAAGGAGTTTGCCACCTCATTATTAGTTGCTAAGACACAATGCCTTGTACTTGGACTAATTGTTAGATTTTCACTATACTGTTTTGGAACTTGTTTGTTTTTAAAATCAGGCAAGTGTGGAAATTCAACAGTAGTTGGTCCACTTCACATGAAAGCAGCAGTTATGTTTTCTTACCTTGAGCAATAATTTGTTTCCTTTTTGCTTAATATGTGATGGTAACAAATCACATTAGTAATTTTCTAGTATATTCAATATGAAAAAGAAAAATTCAGGTAATCAAATTCGGGTGTCCAGCTTCATAAAAGTAGACAACTTCAGCAAATTTCAAATTTTCAACCATAACATTATAAACTGGAGCTATAAAGCCTGTTATCCTTTCAAARGAAACACATAAATATGCCTTGTTTAGAGTCAACATGCAATTTTCTCATTGTATTAGTCCACTGTTAATCTTTTCTGAGAGCAATAGTCACAATTACAACTTGCTTTGAATACTTAGAATATGCTGAACAAGATAAATTGTTTAGAGTTATTTGGACAAAAAGCTTATTCCATTCTCTCATAACTAATTTATAGCAAAATAAGTTACAGAATTTAGTAATGTTTGGAGATAAATGCCTGCCTTAGCACAATGGGGAAAATGATACATTTAATCAGGTTTCCATTCTTAGGAAGTAAATAAATACAACAGATTAATTTAAGTGTTAGGTTCCACTGAATACTTTCTTAAATATTGCCCTTTCAGTTTTACACTGACAATTTTTTTTTACTGTGAAAGAGAGATTAAATAACCTTTTTGCCTTGCTCAATGTTAATAAGACAAGACCAGAAAAGTGACAAATTTTGGGCACCACACTTTCAATAAAAATGTGAATAAACAGGAGAGTCCAGAGAAGTGCAACAGTAGAAATCAAAGTCTAGAAAAATAGGAAAGAATGAGAGAGTTGGGGTTATTTATTACAGCAATAAAAATCTGACTGGCTTCAAATGCATGAATACTTCAAAAAAACTTAAAATACATAAAAGGCTGTTCCAAAGAAGAATAGAGCAATTTGTTCTCCATATTCATCTTGCACAGAAGAAGAGGTACTGGTCTGAAATTGCAACACAGCAGACTGGTATTAAACATCAGAGAAAAAGTAGGGACAGTTGGGAGCTGAAGTAAGTCACTGCACTTCCTAGAGGTGTCTTCAAGACCCAAGAAACGTCTGACAAGAATGATGTTGAAGTCATCGAGCCTGCTGTGGAAAAGGACTGATGGGCTATACGATATTTCAAGGTCTTTCCAAATTCTAGTCTTTTAATTGCTTCAGGTTATCTACACAGCAAAATCTAGCCAACTTGGACTTACCAGTAAAAGACATGGTGGTACGGACTTTACCAAACCTTTACTTACCAAAGCTTGTGACTTTACAGCACATTCTGTATGACCTATCTAGTCCCTTTTCCAGCTGCCAGCACATATTGCTGCTGTGTCTTCTATTTTTAATCATGGTTACTGGTTTAAGGCAATACATGTGACAAYTGCCTCTCACTTTCTGAGAAAGCCAACCTGAACTCTACTATTCTTATCAAAAGTACTTTTTTTTTAATCTTACACTTACGCAGCTTCAGAGCAACAACTTGCAACTTCTGAGTATGGGTATACCTGCTACTATTTGCACCCTTAGAAAAATATCCTGTACAGCTTTCTGTGATAATTCTCAGCAAATCACCTCTCAGACAAGAACTGTCATAAAGTCAGTATTTCTGTCCCATTCACCTTATCCATCGCCTCACAGTTCCTAAAGCAGAAAAACCCCACAAGCAACAAAAGAATGACATAAAAAAATTATGTTTTGATCCCCAGAGTCTCAGCTACGCTTGCTTTAACAAATTTCCCCTCTTTTGTTGCCATTAGGAACAGCCTTTCAGCTCACTCTGCCCTCTTCCATGGCTTCTGAGTTCCCCACTAAGCAAGGGTGATGGCACCCAACTGTTGACTAGCTTAAAGGCTGCTTAATATGTGGTAGGCATGCATTTAATATATTTTTCAGCCTAAATTAGGTCAAAACAATCTCCTTGTAAAATGCTCTCATGTCTCTGCTCTAGTATTGTCTTTCCAGCCTTTCTGTTGAAGCTGTGGGCTGGCGGAGCAGGGAATATATATGTTTAATGATATCAGGGGAGAGCTAAAAGAAGAGAACCAATTTTTTGCTTCTGCTCAGATTAACCCGAACAAAATTTCTCTTCAAGCCCCTGAATGAAAGTACATTAGGTACAAGACTAAGATGAAATTCAAACTGAAAAATGTAGTCTCTTTTTTTTTCTCAGGCTGATCTACATATTTTGCAGTCAGTGAACTACAGAAGCAATACCAGAAGCCAAGACAAAACCCAAGGATTTACTTCTCCTAACTGGCTTTTCTAACTATTGAAATCTCTCTTTTGCTCTTCAGGAATCACAAATTGTTTCTGCACAGGAGCACAAATTCAGCACTCAGGGAGTGGGGAAGGCAAACAAGAGGAGAGAAGGAAGAGTGTCCCCAGGTCAAACCAGGCTAAATCTGGTCATAAGGTAACACCTCTGTAGGTATAGTCTAAGGCTAGTGGGTCAGTGCCTTCAGTTTCCTGGGTGAGAGCTGTAACTAGAAGATAGGCAACATATGAGGTAGGAAATGTACTATCTATCGCCATCATTTCTTAAAATTAAAAATTAAGTTAAATTCGATTCTTCCAGTTGTAGCATCTCTCTGAAAGACAAAGATCCTGGATGGCAAACCTAATTAAGGAGAAGGGCTAACTCTAGTGCCTAAGCCTAAAGGAGAGGCAGAATTTATGATACCTTTTTGTAATTTCTTTTTTTCCCTAAGGAAAGCCTTGAACAAAGACATTCACTTGCCCGAAACAATCCTTTTCCAAATTCAAGAAAGTCACAAGGACCATTTGTCTTTTCCATGACAGCGGTTTTTTATATATCTTATAAATATTGCAGTATTTCCATGAATGAATGTATTAAATAATACAAAAGCAATGAAACTGCTTTGTCCACTTGTCAAAAAGGAAAATATAGGGAATGAAAGGGAACCACAATGGGAGAAAGAGAGTTCTGGTGTTTAAATAACAGGAAAATCTTCACTTCTTGCTTTTAGGTTTGGATCAAGTTTCTGAAAGCACCAGATGAAGGAATAGATTATGCAATATGGAGAAGTTTCTAGGAAGTTCACATTTGTGGGACTGGAACCAGGCAGAAGGAGGATGGAGAGACAGGAGCAGGTAAGGCTCACGTCTAACTTGCTCATGTGGCTATCTATCATTTAATTAATAAACTGCTTAGGAATATGGGGACTATTTACTTCACTGGATTAAATGAGACTAAAGATGATCAAAATGTGGCCCTTAGCAGTGCAAGACTATTTTTGAAACTTATTTTGAAAAACATTACAAGAAGCAAATTTTCCTCAAGAAAACTCTACAATTTCCCGCAGCAATGGCAGGAGCTCTCACACATCAGATGACAGCAGCTGCCAGGGTTCAAACCACTGCATCACACACGGACCAGCTTTGCTCTGAGCAGAACAAGACACGACAGGGCTACAATTAGCCAATGGCCTTTTCACACACTGGGCTTGAACCTGTGGAGGCAACAGCAGGMGTTTTCATGGAAATTATCCAGTACAAACACAGCTTTCTGTTGCCATAGTAGATACAGAGCTTCTATCTTCTTAGCTGCAGACAAAGGTTGGGAGAACAAATCATGCCCTATTATAATATTTATACTCTGAGGCAAACAGAAAAAATAACCTAATGTGTTTATACACATACARCTAGCCTGGCTTATCTTGGAGTTTGCCAAGGTTTTTTCTTTTCCATGTATCAGATTTGGTTTTTTCCACTGACTTTCATTGCCTATGACAAGAGTTTATTAAACATACAGGAGTGAGTTCTCTTTTATATTAATAGACAGTTTTCATTTTGCAATAAACTGATGAGTTCTTGTAATTTAGCCAGATGTTTCAGGTTTTCTAAAAAGATACAATAGACTTGGAAAGTTTACATTCTAAGGAAAATAAATGTTTCTTGTTTATACTGCTGTATCTAGATTTTGAGTAATACTGACTGATGTAGTAATTTCCTTACAGGGAAGCAGGACACCAATTATGCAGAATTTTACTGAGACCTTTGAGATACTACTGCCTCTAACAGAAATGYTTTAACAGGTCTGGTAGTGTGTCCAGGCTACCAAGGGTTAATGCATGTTCTGAAATCACTAGTTTAGCTGATGGATTTGCTATATTGTGATGGTTTTCTGTGCCTCATCACACACACCTCAGATCTACCYATAGGAAAGAAGCTAACCACGGGAAGGAACAGGGAAGTTTGCCATCCTTTCCTGACCTCAATATTTAAGTTTGGTGCAGCAAATATGATAATTTTACCATTACTTCAGACGTGATGACTAGTGTCTCCAAACCATTCATTTAAGTTGTCCTCCCACTCTCATTGCTCCTTGCTCTGCCTGTATGATGCAGAAACAAAAGAACAGAATATATGAGAGATGATATGCACAGGATCTTACTGGAACAAAAACATTACTCATCCCCTCTGGAGAGCTTGGGGACTCAGAGGCAGAAGACAGTWGCTTTCATCTCTGTTCAGGACTCATTTGAACATTTACCTGTGGTCTGTGAGGGAAGTGATGAGGTAGATTTTACAAAGACCATCACCAATTAGAAGGGAAACCAACTTTTGCATCTCCGCTGGAGCTGCACTTTTGTGTAGCGTGCAGCTCTCTGCCCTATCAAAGGATATTTTATAAAGACAACATTATTATCTGTGTCAGCACAAGGTACACAGAGCACTTTGTCTCATGGCTAGGTGAAGTGGTGCTCGTTGCCCCGAAGCAATTCCACTGCCGAAGGCAGAAAAGAACAAAAGACATGAGACTAAAGCCAAGTGATTTCTTTATTTTTAGCACATAAAGAGCTGTTCTGATGATGTTGCAGCCATTTACAAGAGTGGGTCACATTCATCAAGTAGCTTTAGCTCAAAAACATTTTCAGACAGATCCAAAGATTGTCTCAATAGCCAAGTAGTTATGCCACTTGTTCAGTGTGTACAGACTGAGTGTCTGCACTTGAGGACCTGGAAACCACATCTTGCACCTCTGAGGAGAGTGGTTTAAATTAAGATAATTCTGGGTCTGGGTGCTCTCAGTGTCTTCTAGACCATGACCTCTTCTGTACTAGGTAGTGTCATCTTCCCCAACACAGCGATGCTCCCTTTCTGGCCTGGTGGGGAGTGCAGATAGAACATAGCACCTTAATCTTCGATACAGGGAGCTTTTGCATAGTTACACCCAGTTGAACCATGCAAAGAGAATAAATGAACTGAAAGGCTTCAACCTGACTTCAGACAAAGGGCTATGAAGGGTTGGGTGCTCTTCAGAGAGTGACAGCCACCTGAGTCACAGCCGAGAAGGATGCAGTCCCTGTCCCTCAGCCCACTGGCCCCAGGCTGGGCACCCTGGCTGTGGGATGCAAGGGGAGGCAGCAGCTGCTGATGGTTTCCTCCAGCCCTCTCCAGACAGCATGTTGTTAAACACAAAACCTTTTTTCTTTTCCAGTCTCTCCCTCTGGACAGAAATCCTGAAGAAGTTCAAACATGTGGTTTGAGCCAAATCTCTCCTCTTCCCCTCCCCCTGCCTTTGTCTAGTTTGGCTGCCAAACTGAGAAAACCACAAATATTTACTCAGCTTTCRTTTTACGCCCTGCTGTCCACTTCTGCCTGAGCAATGTTCACACAGCAGTATCCAATACCATCAGCACCAAGCTTTGTCATTTAGCCACGATGGCTGAAATGCTTTCTCTTTGCCCAGATAAGAATGAGTCCTAAGTGATCCTAAAGCAGCAGCAGAAACTCTTTTCTTCTTTCTCCCTCACTGAAGGCATCCTCAAAGGCTTTATAAACATCCTGCTTTGTACATGAAGTTGAGATATTTGTCTATCCATAAATTTATGATTTACGTCACCAGAAGAAAGCAGAGTCTGACAATGGAAGGATGAAGAAGAAAAAGATTTTAGTCAAAGTATCTACAGCTTTGCTGCTTGTTTGTTTTCTTTCACTAGAGCCTCAGACAGTTGAGGAGAACTATATAACTATATAGATTTGACTCTTCTATCTTCTGTAGGATTGAAGGGTAGCATAGGGACACCAATGAGGCTAACAAACCATGGTGGGTCAGCTGAGCTGGAGAGGAA
The DNA here is from genome assembly GCA_035582835.1 of Phoebastria nigripes. NCBI lineage: Eukaryota > Metazoa > Chordata > Aves > Procellariiformes > Diomedeidae > Phoebastria > Phoebastria nigripes. The sequence goes on along the minus strand of JAYKAV010002925.1, from coordinate 455,961 downwards.
AAAGCTTATCTATCCCAGAAAATTTTTACAGATTTCAAACCTTTCTCCTATCCCAAACGGGAATAAAATGGTGAAATCCACCAAAAGTTTATGACTGAACCCTTCACCTCAAAAATGTGCTTTGGATTCAGCAATTTGCTTTCACTGAAACATTAAAATGTTTTATGGTTGGCTAGGTTAGATTTTATAATGAAAAGTTCTTTCTGACATCAAAAAACTTGGAACTTGGAAAGTCTCAAAGGAGAACATTTGTCAGTTTTTCATTTTTCTCAAATTTGTTTTCAAAACATGGCATTTTGTCAAGTACCTCTACCACTAACTTTCTCCTGGCATGAGGCTTTGGAAAATACTAAGGAGCTTTTTAACTCATGGAATTTATGTTATTTTACAGCTGGATGAGGGTCATCACTTTTGATTCCTCACAGCTTACCTGTTAACATAGAGAATTTCTTTCGGTGTTTTATTATTTCTCACCATGCATTTGCACAAGTGCACTGATAAGAAATCCGAATAATTTCATCATACCAGAAGTGTGAACAAGGCACAACAAAAAAGTTCTCTGCRGCCACTTAATGAATTTGTTAAAGCAGCGTAATGAAAAATGAAATATGAAAAAAAAGGTGTAAAAATAAATATACAGAGAATATTAGCTTTATCCATTACATTGTGAGAGAGCTGGGTCAACAAAGCACTGATTAACAGCATCAGGTTCTCAGCAGGAAAAATAATRTGACTCAAAAGGATTTGCCAGTCTGGAGGAAACATTACTACTTTATGATAATTCTTTTAAACACAGGGAGCTGGTGAACATATTTTCTTGAGAGCAGCATATTCATGGACCATGTCATCAAGTCTGTTGCCTGGATTCAAATGTTTTTGTACAGTACAAATCAGTAAATCTTGAGAAGGGTAAAGCATAAGGATGTAATGAGTAACTTAGAGAGGCATATATACATCTATCCTGTAAACCCTGTTCTGAGATTTCAGGACTTACACCCCCTCCAAAAAAAAGTTTATGTGATATGACCATAACAGTTGAAGCATGCACCCCTGGATTGTAGCAGCAGTTGATACTTAGAATTATTGGTTTCAAGGAAATTTTGATATTATTTCATTCCAGTTGTGAATGATTACCAGTTACTAAAAGCACACACTGGAGACTAGATAAGGTTCAGTTACAAAAATGAGAAGCTGTACCAGCCATGTGGGTTGAACAACTCAGAACTGCCCATAGTTGGAAACCACTGTTCCCACCACAGGGGAAAGGATGGGGATATTCCTCCTGCCTTCACTCTGATGTCTGGGATGGAGGCTTTCATTTTGCCTGTCAGAGGAGGTGAGGGCTCAAACTGCCCACCTGGGCATGGGCAGCAGGAGTATTGGGTGGACACAACCCCTTGCACCACCTCTCTTTCTAAATGCTTCAATCAAAAGCTATACCTTGATGTTTGTAAAGCACTTTGAAGATCAAGATTGCCAAGGATAACCCTGCTAATTCTTTGAATGCTCCACTGGGATGTTTTAGTGTACGCTCTCCAGCTAATTTTAATGAGCAGAGGTTGATTGATTTTCAAAAGAGAAGCAAACCTTCACTCTGAGTTTGCTCAAGCCAAGGGTAAACATTCTCACCCAGACCCCTCACTGTGTTGGTGATCTCCCTTAGTACCTCTCCAAAACGACAAGTCCCAAGATCAAAGCTCACTTTCTGCAGCACCTGACTTTCAGCACGCCATCCTCGGTGGAAGGGTCACAGCCTTCCAGTCTTCCAAGGCCCAAGACAAGTGGGTGTCTCAGAGGGGATACACAAAGCACTGTGCTGTAGGGGGAGCTGACTGACTAATCAACAGAAAAATCCCCCTGAAAAAGAAGGCATAGGAGAGCTTAGGCATCTCTTTGGGAATTCATAACCCAAATCCTGTTTTGAAGGCAGGCAATTCCAACCTATATGTGACAATGTGACTGAYATAACTAAATGGGTTTTCTAAAGCCTGCTCAAAAAGTGGCCTAAACTCGAGGCAGAATCTGTCTGGGAGGCACTATGATCAGGAAGGTGGTTTCCCCACCTCCCCATGAGGCTCGTCCTTTACACCGTCCATGGGCTGACCCCTCCAGTGCTCCCAGAGGTAGGAAACTTGATTGCGTGCTGTGTGCAGCAGCAAAAAGGAGCTTGGTACTCACCCAGAATCTGGGAGCCTCTGATTACATTTTGTTCCTGGGGAAGGTCCAAGCCTGCCTCTTTGCAGGAGAATTCCCAATTGTGCAGGTTATTCTAGGACTAAAAAACATATACTCTCCACTCTGTGCTTAGAGGTCTTTTTTCCTTGTCTGGATTACTCAAAGACTTTAGACACTTCATAAGAACATGCACCTCTGTAAACCTAATAACCACTAACACAAGCCCCATAACCTAGGTAGTTATGGGGGGAGAGTTCTTAAGACATCTGTCTCGCCAGCAACTTAACATTACAGTCCCTAGACTTTCCTGACCATTTATTTCATTCAATGAAACTAGATTTTACCTCCCAGCTCATCTACAATCTGGTGGTGCAGCACCTTCCTGCGAAAATGGCTTTGACCAGACCAGAGTGTCAAAGCTGGGTCTCCTCCTTCTTGCAGACATGCTCAGAGTACACATTTAGGAGGCAGACATCCCTCCCACTATTGAAACACTGCAATGACTGCTCTTGCATTTTGTGTGGAGCTTGATCCACTAGACAATCCTGAGAAAGTTTTAAGTTAYCAGAGAGGGAGGGGAAAAGAGGCAGAATGATGATTTCTTTCTGAATCTCAATCAAATTTGTTCAAAAGATAGAAACCAAGTAGCTCAGCATTGCTTAACTGTAGCATTGTTAAGCATGCACTGAAGAAGGGTCTGGGGAACAGCAGTGTCCAGAAGCTGAGCAACCCCACAGTGCAAACATCTCTTGTACTGCATGGCACAGATGAAGATCTGAAGGTGACAACTAAACCACCTTTTCCAGACCATGTTCCTGCTGTCCTTCACTGCAGTCTACTCTTCCAAATGATAACTTATGTTTCCTGTGACTGCTGTTTTTTTCCTTGAATTTGGGGTTTTGCATGCAATTTAGAAATGGGAGAAGAAGGTTTGCAACATCCTGTTAGTACTGCTTGACAGTACCCAAAATAACATGCTGTGGGAGACAATACACAGTTTCCCCATAGATACCTCTTGCCCTGCCTACAAGCAGTTTAATTTTTCAAATTTGTTACGCTTACTATGCTTCAGAAACATTCTAAATACTGAAAAATATTAAATCGTGCTRAGGAATAAGAGCGTGTTTTCTCATAGAGAGCCAAGAATGACAAAGTAACAGAGAGGATATTTTCGACATATAAGGATATGTTTTAGACATCCTTCCATACTCATAAGTATTATCATAAACAGCTGAAAGATTTGCTTAGATGTCCGTGCTTCTGAGCTTTTAATAAAAGCATCATAAGAAGAGATTTCTCAATCGCTGACTTCTGGGTTCATCATTTAGAACAGAAAGTAGCAGAAGACCTTGTGAATTGAGTGCAATACCCTTTAACAGTGCCAGCGTATAATCCCAATCTGTAGTATATTATGTCATTAATCAATTAGTAATTAAGATTCAGAGTGATTTCCCTTATTGATCCTCAGCTGTATAAAGTCACCATATCATTCACGTATCTATTCCTCCAATAAGAAAATGCAGTGTTATTTCCCATGAAACATAAAAGAAAAAAAAATTAAAACATACAAATGCCTTAGATTTACAATTTAACTGCAGAGAACACTGTAGGGAAATTATTCTTAACAAGGTAAGGTGATCTTAAACAATATATAGTATTTATAATCACTGTGCTCAAACTAGGTCTTATGTCCTGTGTTTAAGAGCATTTTTCATTCATTTGCTCAGTGATGACTCAGTCTGAGCAACAACTTCATTATCCCAAGCACAGTGTCAACAGGTAAATAGGAATGGGTGCAATTACACTAAAGAAACAGGGATGTGCTCTGCTCAAGCTAGAAAAAGACCTCCTGCTTAAATCAAGCCATGCCTTTCTGTTAAAATGGAAGAGGAACAGAAAGGTTCCCACCACTTATTTAATGTCAGAATAATCCAGACTGGAAAATTGCAATCTGGCAACTACCAAGTCCTACGTAGGACCACATTATCTGAAAATCTCAATTGGCAATGGGCAGTTGCTTGTCATAAAGTGTTTGTCTAGTGTTTGCAGTACTTCTGAGGATGGTTCAACAACTATTAGTTTCTCCAGTTTCTCTATGGCATGTGGAAGCCCACAGTGTGGGGTGAGTTCCCCCTGAGACACTTTGACTTATGTACTGAAGTTGCATTGCTACAGCTACAAGTGTTTACATTTCCAATAGTTAAGAAACAAAGATAAGTTTAAAGAATCAATCATTTATTTTGCATTACTGGCAAACTGTACAAGGATATTAAATGACTGAGACCAACAATCAAATTGAATATGCTTTGCAAACAAAAACATTACAAAGGAAGTAGAAGAACAGAGTATCTTGAAAAAACAGGAGGGGAAGAGAAACTACACACAGAAACTAAAAGAAAAGTTTTCCCATTACAATGAGCTTTGCACAGACCGTCCACATCAGTGTGACCGACTAATCTAGTCTGGTCAAAATAGTCCTGAATTAAAGACACCTTGGGATTTTCTTCAGGACTTTAGAAGCAACACAAGGAACTAGTAATTTTCTTGCATTTGTGTTGTGGGACTTGAGATTTACCCATGTATTCTCCATCCTTGGAATCACATCAAAAAAAAGGAGTAGATGTCCTTCCTCACCCCTGCACTGGAGCAGGTGACATGACCCAGAGAACATACCTACTACCACATAAGTAAGCAAAGGGAGCTCCTTCCTCCCTCCCTCCCTCCCTCCCTTCCCTCCCTCCTTCCTTCCCTCCTTCCTTCCTTCCTTCCTTCTTTCCTTCCTTCCTTCCTTTCCTCCTTCTATACTTTAATACTCTACTCATAGTTACACCATGTGAAAATAGGCAAGGGCAGATTTAAAAGCTTATTGTGAGATTTAGCCCAGCCTGTTGCCAGTATAGTACCTGACCCATGGCTGCTGTGCAGGGAACAAAAAACAAGCCACAGCCCCTTCGACAGCACCAGAAACAGCCAGGGAAATGCTCAGCCTAATCAGTGTGTTGGTACTGCCACAGCTACCCACAGCACTCACCTTAGATGTGTCCACTCTCCTTCGCTGCTGGTGCCTGCCTGATGGAGATGCAAGACCCAGATGCAGMAAAAGAGGCAGGAGAGGAAAGGCTGGAGAAGAGGCTCAGAGGGGCAGAATACGCTTGGGAGAGAAGGGATTTAGGATAGGAAGGAGCCCATTGCTGTGGGATGGCACACTCTGGCATGAGCTGCACAGGGACTCAGCAGCAGGAGAGGTTACAAGCCGAGGGCTCCTGTGCAGAGGGTGCCACAGGACAGAGCTGTGGAGCGGGGAAGGTAGGCAGCGATGGGAAGGTGGCTTCTGGGAGGGTAAGGGGGCTGGGGTGAAAGGTTCAACTCTGCTGAGAGGCTTCCAAGTGGAACCACAATTTGAGGCCAGAGACACCTGTCCCCTCAGTCCCTGTCTTCTTTTTTGTCTGTCTGAAATATTGAGCTTCTACACTTAAGCCAGGAGTTGTTTTCCCTCTCTGGGTTATGAATTTGGGATTATATCCATGTGGGAGCACTCTSTGGAAGTCCTGCTACTGTGCACAAGATCCACAAGGGGCCACAGMTCAGACACCTCTCACCAATGCAACAGTAATTTCCCAAGGAGCTGCAAGGGGCTGATCGCAGTTACAGGGTCTCAAGTTTGCAAACAGACACAAGAGGAGACGCAGCAGCGGCTGCCCAGGGACAGGGGTGCCAGGGTTTTCCAGTGGCAACCACTCCTCGGGTGCAGGGTAATTTATTTCTTCCCTGAAGCAATAATGTCATGTTGGTCATTTGCCCYGGTAATACAGTGATGTCACGAAATTTACAGATTTTTAGACGTTTTCCCACAAGAAGCTGGCTTATTAGAGCTGCTCACAACAGATCATCGAGAAAACTTCTAGCAACGGGAAATCCTCTGATGGCATGAGTTTTTAAAGCACAGAGTTTTCTCTTTTTTTTTTTTCCTGCCAAAGTTACTACTTGTAACAAACAAGTAGGAAGAGTGGAAGGAGGAGGAGTATCATTACAGAGAAATGCACAGACAGCACTGTCAGTGGGATGCTTTTGCACAGAGCCCCAATAGCTATTAAATATTTCCAGTAAATTTCCTCTTTAAATGATTACTCATTTTCTGAGAGGTTCAGCTCTGAAGAGAGTGATTTGAAGACAGACATGAAATAAAAAATTACATATGGCAAAAGGCACAAGTCCTTAAAAAGTTAGGCCAGGCACAAACCCTTTATTATTTTGTACATTTTTGCACATTGTTTATTTGACCAAGCAATATTCAAAAGATTTTATAGAATACAGCAGAAGAAAAAGAGCATGGAATTGGAAATGGAATAAAGTGATAAATACATAACTTTACATAATATACATACTTTATGGAAAAATTGTTGGTAGCCACCTGGAATTTATACATACAAACTCAGTGTTTATTCACAGTTCATCCTCACTTAGATTTATATGACCCAAGGTGTTTTTCTCTAGTCAAGATTTGCTTATTGACCCAATAGCAAAAGTATTTTGAGCTTGATGAAGGGACTACTAAGACTAGGTCATCACAAATCTTAGAATACCATCTGCATTGGCCATACTATGGCTGTGTAAGGATCTGACAATAGGTATTGCTCACACTTTTGTGTTGGAAGTCAGAAACCTTGCTGATTAGTATAAAAATGTTCATTTGCATCAAGAATTTCCCTCATTATTGATGGGTACATCTTTTTTCTCCCCTCCTTTTAAGTCTGTTGGTAGGCTGCCATAGAGCCATAGCCATAGCCAGCAGCCTACAAACCTTATCTCTGAATGTTGTTAGCATTGGACTGACAAGGATTTTTCCCAGACTCCTAAGGACTACCGAGCTAATCCGACCCTGCCCTGATCACTTTCTATCAGTTGCTATTAGCTTTGTTTCTGCCCAAGAATAACTTCATGGCCAACGAAGTAATTAAAATATCAAACACATATCATTGTTTTATATATAAAACTGCCTTAAGGTTTAGAGTGGCAAAATGACTGATGAAAGAAGACATGAGCCACCAGCTCTGCACCAAAGCAAGCAAGTGCTTCTATTTAAAGAGCAGCACTACAGCTCTGTCTCTGCTGACAGCACTGGGACACCATTGCATAAGCGAAGAGCCTCATAAGAAAATGTCAAGCACCAGGGCTTTGGACAGGATTAACAGACACTAAGGTCCAACAAAATCTTTATGATAATCCAGCCTGATCCCTGGAACTACAGGCCATATCATGAAAAAATGTAACTGCTCCTACTCCAAGGGTTTGGGGACAAGGAATTGAGTTAAGCCAAAGAGTTTTAAACAACTGCCCTCCTCTGAGGTGTTTTGGTACAGGGGTGCCGTACTTCAACATTGTCTCTATCAACCGAGCCGGGGGGGGATAGCTCATTAGTTCCTGTTTATGTAGTTTTGAAGTAAGATATTCAAAAGCCTAAGAAATGTTGGCATTTAGATCTCTCTGAATGTGAAAGAGGTAGGTAGGCTTTAGGCTCTTCAAAACTGTTCCCTGAGAAAAATAAAGGATTTTGAAATTTCTCTGGGTCTTTTTAGGTTGGTTTTTTACTTGAAGAGAAGTTTTGGATACTGCTTTAATATTCAAGTCAAGCTATTCTTTAAACTAGCCTCATTTTAAAAATATACAATTAACTTGAAAGCTTGAATATTAAACGGCTCATGTGCATCTATGTGCAATATCTCATGACTTTCAATCCTCATTATGACTGTCTTTTCCTGAGAGAAACGTATTATCTGTCCTATTATCTTTTTTCTATTGCCGYCCTGTAACAGCTGAACAGTTGGGGGGAATGAGGTGAGACTTTTTGCAAAGCTGAATGTTACAGAAGCTAAAAGTCAGTAAAATCAGAAGCCTTGATGATATTCTCCATAACCTTTATGATAAAAAAGCAATACTAATGTCAAATTTTATCAGAATGCATTTTATCTACTGTTCCAAATAGGGCACAGACCCAATAGACCAGTTTATGTGTACCTCCTGATGAAGGATTGGTTTTATTTGGGTTTTTTGTTTGTTTCTTTGCTGCCTCCTGGGTTCATGAGCCTGGTTATTTACAACTGGCACATATGGAAAGGCCACACAACAACTCGCAGTGCCAGGCTTTTTCTTCGGAAGTTTTGCACTGTAATGCTGATGAAACCTGACTGTTTTCTTTGGAAAATCTGATGACATGGAAGCCTGGGGTAGATCTATATCTGCAATACATTAGACCTTTCCAGGGCAAATAAAATACATAAAAAATGTAAAAGAGAAGTTTCTCCTATAGGAATTCCTACTGGTTTTATGTTTCAACAGACCAGTCTGAGCGAGAAGTTGATAACCTACTTGTCTGCAAGGATAATTTAAAATTACCAAAGGCCTTTGCTTCTGCCAGTTCCTGTTTTGCCCTCACTGTAATTTCTAAATACTGGTTTGGGTATTGTTGTAAGTGTGGTGAAAATTGCTCATGCAGCAACAAAAAATGGAGTTGTGGGACTTTGGTAAAAAGGATGGGGAATTCAACTGGGAAGGCTCAGAAAGACTGATRGGGCTTGGACAAAGGTAATATTGCAAGACTGGGGAAAGGACCTAGAGTAAATGGAAGGAGCCTGGGCATGTGATTGAGGACAGGTATGTACAGGCTGGGGGGAAGCCTGAGACTGAAGATGCTGAGCAGGAAGGACAGAGGGAGACAGACACCTGCTCTTTCCCCATCCCCTAGCAACAAGGACTCATGCCTGGAGGAGATGAAGCATGCATAGGACTTCAGCCGTGCTCCCTCCACTTTCCTGCCCCACTTGGTGCCAGGACAATGGCAGCTGTGAGCAGTGGATGTGTTTGTTGTATTAATTTGGCAGGCTGAACACAGAACGCAGTCTGGGAACAGACGCTGTCTCCAGAAGGGGAAGCTTTAATGAGAGCTGTTTGTGGAAACACCGTGTAGCCTTCCTCAGAGCCCTGTGCTGGAAAAGAGCTGCAATTTATCCTTCTCTTCCCAGCACAAGTGCATCTGGCCTATCAAGTCCAGACTTGCTTTATTTTCATTTTCTTTCTTTCTGTTTAATTAAGCTTCCTGGTACCTAAGAGGATAGTAAAAAAAATATTATTCCAATCCACATAACTGTAAAACAAAACAATCCCAAATGACTTCTTAAGCAAAGCCTTATAAGCCAGCACATTAACCCAGAAGTGAAAGCCAGACAAACATCTTTTCCCTAAAATTTGCAATGCCAAAGCTTTCATCTAGACTACCTCTGTCATTGCATAAGTAGATTCAGATCATCAAAGAAACAAACTCAAAAATATTTTCTGTATATTCTTGTATGATGTTTGTTTCTGAAATAAGTTTACAAACAGCCTTGTCAACTCTACAACATATATAAAAGAAAAGAAAGAGTCAAACATGGATTACTGCCCTTGAACATGAACCAGCCTGAACTTCATGATTCAGTCCCACACGGATCTTAGCTATCTGACCCAGACATTTGGGTAAGGATGCAATTGTTATTGTCATGCTGCTGATTATTATTATTATTACTACCAATAAGAGGCACGAACAAGTGGCTCCTAAACTCCTTCAGTGTGGAACCAGGCTTAGCAGTCTGAGTCTATCTTTGCTACTCAGAAAGGAGATCCAATGATACCCATCTCCTATAGCGAAAGCAAGTTCCTCACAGGGGGATGCTCCCCTGACAATGCAGGCAGTGCCATCGCTGCTGCTCCATCAAGGCTGCTGTGCTCCTGCAAGGGCTTTGAGCCCTTGGCTGAAATCATTCCTCTCCTTCCAGTTCTTTCTCAACAGCTACACTACTGCCTCTTTCCCTCTCTGCTGTTCTGATGCTGTTTTCTGCTTTTCCTCCAGTAGTTCATGGCATAAAAACCAAACTTTTTTCTCACTAGGTAAAATTCCTAGTGTGAAAAAATAGCAAGTAAAAAATTTTTTTTAAAAGAAAGACTATCTGGGCTAAAACTAAAAGTGTTCTACTATTAGAAGAAGGAATACTAAACTCAGCCTAGTTCTTCCAGATCCATGGCTTGAATCGTTCTGCTCATACGCCAGTAGTTGAGAATTTCACACTGAGATGAAACAGAAATGAATATGCAATAAAGTATAAGGAATCAACAAATGGTAAACAAAAAAATCCCATTGGCAACATGCATGCAGTATGGACTATAATATATAATTAAGCATTAAGAAATAGCAAAAAATAACTTAAAAGTATTCCACGAGAATACTGATATATATGGTACCTACCCACAGAATGAGCCATTTATAACATCAGTGAGTAACGAATGGACTGTATAATGAAATAATTATCTCATTAAAAATTGTCTAGTTAAAAAAGATCGAGACTTCCAAATTACAGACTTGTTCTGTGGGGGAACCCACTAACTGCTCACTTTATGAGAGTTAAAGGTTTCAGAGTCAGACAGCCAAGAAGAGAAGCCATCGTCTTTCATGAGGGCTCAGGAGTCAGGCAGTGGGAGCTAGCTAAGCTGGGGAATACAAGGCAATGTACTAAAACAATCCCAAACAGCAAAAAAGGCTGCATTTAACTAGAATACTAGCTAGAGTCCTTTAGACCCAGTGAGAAGGTGCTCCAATAATACTCTTCATGAGAGTCCACTTAGAGCACATGCAGAGGTGTCTTTGTCAGACCAGACAGGATCCTCCTCACCTGACTTTGACTATCTAGAAGTGCCCTATGACCATTTCTCTGTGCTATATGGGCTCCCTCTGTGTCTGAGGCACATCGTGAAGATGTTCAATCCAATCCAAAAAGACCTCAGGAGGTGCTTCTTTCTTTCTATTCACTACAGAGGGAAACTAGACAATTCTCATTAAGATGGATACATTTAGGTAAGATTTGCAGCAAGAGAAAATCCAGTTAGATACTAGATAAAAAAACCTTCACAATAAGGGTGGTCACATATTGGAACAGATGCCCAGAAATGCTGTGCAATCTCCACCCTTGGAGACATCCTAAAACAATTGAACTTAATGTAACTTTGGAATTTGCATTGTTTTGGGCAGAGTGGCTCCAGAGGTCCCTTCCAGGCTAAATTATTCTGTGATTGCATGAATTCTTTCTGCAGAACAGTTATATTATTTACCCACCCACAGCTCCACGTGACTTCTTGATTTTCCCTCCCTGGGCCATGCTGTGTCTTCCCTGTACACATCAAACTCTGAGAGAGCTCAGAGAGGTCTGAACATGGAAGGAGACATAACAAAGTTCAGCTCCTCTCCCCACGACACATTTTTTCAGCCATACATTTTCACCACATTATATCTGCATTTGGATCAAAATAAGGGAAGTGTATTGAATATTTTCAGCTACAGATAACATCATCTCTATCTAAACAATAGCTATTGGGTATACAATTCTGGAGGGTTTTTGGCAAGTGTAAACATATTAGCTGAGTGTTTACTGTGCAAAACAGCTGYAGCATTCAGAAACCAATAACCAAATGATACATTTATGAATGCATTCATTAAAAAAAACCAGCTATTTTCAAACATATTTACTTGCTGACTTTAACAGAGAAATAGAAATAGGAAAGCAGTGGATGCATTTCTGCCTGAGCTTTTTTGAACCGTATGTGATACTTAGAAACTCTTAAAAAAACCTCACTTATATCTGTATAGGCAGTCCTGCATCATTTCTACAAGCAAATAAATACAATAAGTGTTGAAGAATGAGGCATCACTTGGAGAATACACCTTTTGTATTCCTAATCTTTCACGTTAGTCAGGTTTAATTAGCTCCAGTTAAGTTTCTATTATGCAAAGTTTTAATATGCTTATTCAAGGATCCTGTGTTTAAAGTACCGATAAATGTTGCTCAGCAAAGACCAGACTAAGTGCAGTTCCAGAGTTAAACCAGCTTGAAACTGCTTGTCCTGGTTTCAGCTGGGATAGAGTTAATTTTTTTTTCCTAGTAGTTGGTATAGTGCTATGTTTTGGATTTAGTATGAGAATAATGTTGATAACACACTGATGTTTTTAGTTATTGCTAAGTAGTCTACTAGTCAAGGACTTTTCAGCTTCCCATGTTCCGCCAGGTGCACAAGAAGCTGGGAGGGAGCATAGTCAGGACAGCTGACCCAACTGGCCAACGGGGTATTCCATACCATGTGACGTCATGCTCAGTATATAAAGCTGGGGGAAGAAGAAGGAAGGGGGGGATGTTTGGAGTGATGGCGTTTGTCTTCCCAAGTCACCGTTACACGTGATGGAGCCCTGCTTTCCTGGAGATGGCTGAACACCTGCCTGCCAATGGGAAGTAGTGAATGAATTCCTTGTTTTGCTTTGCTTGCATGCACGGCTTTTGCTTTACCTATTAAACTGTCTTTATCTCAACCCATGAGTTTTTCTCACTTTTACCYTTCCGATTCTCTCCCGCATCCCACCGTGGGGGGAGTGAGCGAGCAGCTGTGTGGTGCTTAGTTGCTGACTGGGGTTAAACCACGACACTGCTGTAAACTGTATGAGAGCAGACGGTGAATTCACATGATGTGCTGTGACCTCAAAGAGGTTCTGTCCCACAGAGGATTTGTTGCCTGCGGGACTACTGAAAGTGCTTGTGTTAGTGTTGGTACAAGATGATTCAGTAGAGGTGGTTATTAAAAGCAGTGCTAATTCCCAAACCAACTGCTAAAAACTACGGCATCGAGCTCGTCCCCAGCTGTTGCTTTCTCTCCCTAGAGCTGTGCCCCAAGCTTTACTCAGGAGCAGCCCCTCTGTCTTGTCCCCATGCCCCCATAACCAGGGCTCCGCTGTGGCCTTGCTCCATGCCTCAGTATCAATCATTTGCATCCTTTATAGTAATAGACTGAACGAGGTCCCTAGGTACAAATACTCTTAAACTTTAGAAGTGTTAAAAGTATTACAATGGCAACTCCTCCAGATCACTCAGTATGTGCAAGTGACACCTGTATACACCATTTCCAAGCACAGCAACTAAAACTCAAAGTAAGTTTAAATTAGATAACAGATCTTAAATTAAAAATTGATTAAACATTAGACTATTACAGTTCAGGTACATGAGCAGAGAAATATTTCACTCTGCTTATAGGTAACTAAAAAATTCTAATAACTGATATTGAGCTTGCAAGATGATTTGATTATGTTTTTGATCTTAGTAGAATTAAACTCCATGCAATGTATTAAATAGGCTAGGTAGAATTCCTGTAAGCATAAAAACTAATGTTGTGAGTATACTTGGATTTGATCAGCTGAAATGCAATATTATCTCAAATATAAACTATGTTTACTAGGCAGTACACTTATGATGCTCAGCTATTGAATCTGGCATAGCAGTTCTAATCAAATCTGGTACAGATAATATAATAGATAAGAAATAGCCTGATGAATTGAAATGACTTCACATCACAAGTGCCCAAATTACTTCCAGCAGAATGGACTAAGCTTCAGCCTACAGCACCCTCTCTACTATCCTTTTTTCTGGCACTCCTTTTCCTGTCATGTGGACAGCAGAGTATTCACCAAATAACGGTAACACAGGCATCCCTCTTACAGAATGGGTCTGCCATATATGTTTGGGCTGTCTGTGTAACACAAAGCTGGATAAATGTCCACCAGGTGATGAGCAACGTTTTGCTCATGACCCACGGTGTCTGGGTATGTGAAAGTGCAAAGAAGGTTAGACTGCCGTTGAGTGTCGCTGTAAATATCCATGTGGTGTCACCTCAGCAAAATTTTGAGCATCACCACTCATTACATTATAGTACATTAAGTTACAGTACATTACATAATAGTACTGGAATAATAATTTGTTAAATCCACACTATCCTTGTTATTTATGTAGTTCTAAAGGTCAACATTAAATCTGAATAGAATATGGTCCTACCTAGTTATGGAGCATTTCAACTCTAGACACAGATCGTGATACACAAGGAAGTAATTTAGACCTCTCCTGTAATCTGTACTTGCTAAATACTCCCCAGAGCACGACTTCTTCAAGAATAGGACAGTCCCCAAGTTCACATGCAGCTGTGGTTTGGCAGAAAAAGCAGGGAAACTCAAACAAATCCTTTAGAGTTGTGCTTGGTCTTTTTCTGAAGATACATCTACCCAAAGTTCTGAGAAAGTCTGAATATCCAGAAAATCTGCAGAACATAAACCACATAGAAAATAAACAAAGAAATTAGGAGCAGTGTCTAAAGTTGTAAACCTCCCAACTCAAAAGGATTTTCCTGTTAGACAACCCTCACACTAAGAAAATCAGTAAAGAACAGGCACGTGTCCTGCAGCATGGCATGTGGTCACACCAGAAGGTCTGCCATTTGAATAGGTCCTAAATCCCACATTGGAAACACATGACATTTTACTTCTCTTCAGCCAAACAGAGGGAAACTTAGGCCATGTGATCAGATACCATGGCAATCAAAATGAACAGCATCAGGTTCTGTAACACGAAATCTTCACACAGAAGGATGTCAGATTCCTTAGACAGATAATTTACTCATCAAAAATGAAGACTGTAGTCAATTAAAGTATGTGCAAGTTCATGTTGAACGTACCGAATAGCTTTGATTTTAAAACATGAAAAAATACACTGTGATCGAAAAATTCACTCTCACTTTTTTAAACTTTCAAAATTTACTTTCTAGTTGTTGTTTTTTAAAAAGGCTGCCCTTAAAAACATATATTTCCGAAGTAAATAAAATGGTTTATTTTAGGTCAAGCACAAGCCAAACAAACAAAAATATGCTGTTCTTCCAACAAAACTAAAAATATTTTAGCTATTCGCTTTGCTCTAAGCTATAACCTAGCATTTTCAAGCAGAAACAAATTGGAAAGCACTGAAATGAAGGAAAACAGGTGCTTTTTGGAAGAGCCCCAGGCAAATCAGCAAGGGGATTGTGAAAGAGATGGGGAGGAAATGCACAGCATCTAAATACCTTGCAGACAGCCCCTGCCTGTGAGGTTCCCACAGAGGCTGTTACTGAAAAATGTTTTTCCTGGCAGAACCGTTGACACTCTCCAAGGATGGGGTCGATCCCAGCTGGATCCCAAAACTGCCATTTGCAGTGGCCTGCAGCAGCAGTGGCAAATCAGACACTGGTTTGTTTTTTTTTAAATAAAATAATTTCTTCTTTTTAATGAAAATCAAGCTCTTCATAGATTATCAGACCTACAGCTGTAGTTTTGGTTTTTAATTCCCCCTTCCCCACGACGTTAGCACTTACCTTATTTATGATTGCTTTTCAGAGCTGGAGTGGCCACAGAGACCCTGCAGGACAACAGGGAGGCAGGAGGTGAAGCTGTGTTAGTCCTCTCCCTCCCCACAACTATCCCCCTCCCTGCAGACAGAACAGTGTAGTTGGTCTTGCTTTTCATCAATCAGTTTCTCTTTTGTTTTCTCATGTACTGGATCAGCACATTTTTCATTCAAAAGCAATGACAAAGTTTCAGTGGACTTTTCCATCAGGAGGGTCAGAATCCGGCTCTACTAATCCATTCAAATGAACTTCAGACTGGCAACAATTTCACCACAATTAGATCATTCTGCAGATAAAATCAGGAAGACCTCTCGCATCATGAAGACCAGCCCTCCCCAAACCAGGCTGCAGAATTTCATTTTTACTCCGGTACTGGCCCCAAACATTTGTATTGAAGGCACATCTTCTGAAAACCAGCTTCATTTTAACAATTATCATTGTTTTTTAAAAGGCAAAACAAAGTAAAAACTGTTTTTCTGCAAGGCAAAAATGCAAAGTCTCAGAGGTGTTTTTGTGGGTTGAAGTTTATAAATGCAAAGCTGGTCTCTGCAAAACCAGCATTCTGCCCCAAAACATCACTGTGCTGGTGGAAAATAAGTAAGGTGAAAAACTGAAGGGGAAAAAACATTAAGGACAATAAAAACATTTTTCTAATTTTGAAAAAATGCATTTAATTCTATATCAATATTTTATTTTCTACTATATTTTATCACAAATGGTGATTTTTTATGCCCTACATTTTATACGCAGTATTTTACAACATAGTAACAGTCAATGCACGGTTTTCAAGGACAACTGTGCCTTCGGAAGTCAGGGTGATAATGAATTCTGCCGGTCAGCATTGACCATGTGTTATTGTACAACTTTTTGGTAGTAAGTATAAGCAAACCACAATTATATATTTCTTTACGCCAGATACTGTCTCCCCTTGCTGCCCTTCGGCAGTGGATCTTCATTCCTTGGGGTACCCCACTGACGCTGACATCAGTTTGCCCAGGAACAAGAGGGCTTGACCCAAAGACTTTATGACCGCTGCAAAGAAACTGTGTTCCCAAGCTGGGCTGTGGGCTGCACCACGGGCACTGCTGGCAACCCCCTGCAGAGCAACCGCTTCTTCCTGGCTCTGCAGAGAAGACACGGAACAAGGCTGGGAGCACCGCCAATGCCAGGGCTGCAGCGGGTGAAGGGCAGCGGTGCACTGTCCCCTTTCCCCTCCCACTCCCACTAAAATCCCATGCTCCAAAGATGCAAGTTGAAGAGAAGAGCCTGTAACTGTACCGTTAAAGATCACATTGCAATGTGTACAAACACRATTGGGGATGCTAGGGTGAAAAATAATAATAATTCAAGCCTGAGGCAAGCACCTGCCTCAGAAAGTTCAGCCCGTGCAATGAAAGTTTGGAAAGCATCGCCAATTAGGGATCTCTTCACAGTGTGTAGCTGATAGCTCCAGTTTCCAAGGCCAGTCCCAGCACATGCATAACATTATTTCCTTCTACCTTCTTAAGTATCTCTTTATTATAAGAACTGAAAGCCCCCTGGTTCTTGCATTATAGAAAAGTGTAATTAAGCATACTTGAGGGTTCACTGTACATTTTGCTGTTCAATAAACCTTTTCATTGCAACTGAAGGCTGAAAATTGAGGTAGCGAGGCCAGTTCTCATACTCCACCTGTGTTTTCCAAACTGTTATCCATGGTCAAGCCTCAACACTGCACTCCAATAGGCAGAGAGGGGGAGATTAGCCCTCTGATTAGCACTTTAATTACCCTGCTATTCTGTAGCATTCCACTGATTTGCAGTAGCTTCAGTAGTGGAAGAATCCTGGAAATATCTGACAGTTCTCTTACATAAGGCTGTCTTATATTTTATAAGTGTATATAAAAATTTTGTATAGATAGTCTATGTACAAGTGTACATTAAAAATGTTATATATGCATACAGGCACTGTTCTGTATATAATTATCTATTTATAGTTTAGTTTCCCATCCAAGGCCTCACTGTATATAAGAATTCAGAGAGGTGGGATGTAAATTGTTGGAAGACTGACCACAGGGATCACCATCTTCCCTCCTGAAAGCTGAAGGTATCAGAGGAATTTTTCTCTGTCATTCTTCCCCTCTCCCTTTCTCTCTCTCTTTTTTCCCCCTACGTCTCTCCTTCCCTCCCAATTAAAAAAAAAAAAAAAAAAAAAAAAAAACAAAACCCACCCAAAACAAAACAAAACAAAACCCAAAACAAACCAAAAAAACCCACAAACAGAAAAAGAGAGAAAAAAAATATTAGCAGATTGTATCCCAATTCAATCAAGTGAACTATGGGTCTAGTAGAGCATGCACTGAAGCCATGAACCTCCTACTGCTTTAGGGGAGAAATCCGCAGAACCTGGCCCTACTAACCCATGTGTGTGTGTGTGACAGGCTTGGGTCCTTTAGCAGTGCTCAAAGCACCCAAAGGAAACCACAGACCCAGTGCAGGGTCAAAACCAGGTGTCCGTCATACAACCATTCAGTGGAACCAGTCTCAGCCTTGTCTAATTTTATATCAGTGAAACTGCGTCACAGTGCTCCAGAGAGGACAACATGTTCCTTGTATTTTGCTAGAACAGGGCTGATCGTAAATTATTTTAGAGCACATTTTCCCTTGGGTAAATGCACCCTCCAGTAATGTGCAATATACTGGAGAATACACTTCTGCAGTTTGGCAAAATGAGCAGGAACACCAACTCGCTCACCCATTATTATATGTAAAACAGCTTTGTATTTGCAATTACCAGGAGAAGTGACAGGACAGTACCCGACTGGGAAAAGTGGAAGCTGCTGAGATTAATCAAGTGTTCCCATGGCAAGAACTATTCTGGAGTACATGCCAGATTTGAAAAGAAAAATCCTTTGTGTTTTATTTGTTTGTTTGTTACCATACAATATGTCATTTCCCTCCCCTCTTCCTTCTGGTTTTGACAAGCAGACAATTTGAAGAATGAAAGCTTAAAAGGTCTACTTCTTCTAACACAGGTACATTTAGTGTTTATAATGTCAGGTTTAATTCTATAGTGAACACTAGCAAAACTGATGAAAAATACTTTTGATTTGTGGCTGAATAGAGGAAAAAAATCCAACATAATAATTTTTAAACTGTACTTTAGAAAAATTAAAACCAGGAATCCTTTCGGTACTGATAGCTTGAGAAAAAAAGACTATAAGGCTTCCAAAACAGCAGTGTTGGTCAAATGATTACTGCCATGATAACACAGCCATGGTTTATATTTTAGACTGCTGCTCCTGTAAAATTATACAAGTTGAAAATTCTGCATTGTTCATGACTGGCTGAAACTCTGACCTTGGATTCAAAAGATGCCTTTTCAAACAATGTTAATACAGCAAAAAGGGGCTTACTTCAAATCCATAAATTCATTTGGAAATAGCTGTAAAAACAGAGTATTTAAGTTCCAGCTAGCTAAATAGTTGAAGCTGTGCCAAAAGTTGACTTTGCTTATAAATTGTTTTGATTGAAATAGTGCCTACTGGTTGAGACAGACCCAAGATCCAAACATGGCAGATACCATGCGCATGTTTTTGAATTCCTAATATTTAAAATACTTACTAGTGTTTTTCCTTTAAAATACCAAACATCACAAAGAGAAAAGGTTAACAGGCTAAAACGCTGAGAGTATGAATGCCCAATGAATCAGCCTGATTTTTTACAACCATATACAAAAGGTCTGGGCCGGGTTTAGATCAGCATCAGCAGGACTTCAGCACCAGATGCCTCTTGCCCTCAGTGTGGTCCTGAGGTCCAAACTAAGTAGGAACATTTTTTGAAGTGAAAATAAGGGAAGGGAGCCGTGGTGCGGGGGATACCACCGGTGTATCCCAACAAGAATGTCAGTATGAGCTGAAGTGTCATACCAAAGCTCTTCAAAACTCTTCACAACTGTTTGGGCACCACAAGAACAAAATCACTGAGATTGTGGCATGTCAGTTCATACAGTCCTAATGTGTTATATCCCTTTCAGCCACTTTGCTCCATGCCATAGCCCAGGGCATCATAAAAGCCTCTCTGCAGTCCTGAGGCCTCCCATTTCCCCTAGCTCATGAAAAAAAAAGCTCTTCTTTATTTTTCCCTCTTGAAAATGTGCATTTGATTCATTCTAAGCAGACGATGGTCTGCAGTCTCGTCAGCAGTTTTCTTGGAGTTAATTTCTGGAATAAGACGGAGGTTCCTGATAGATTTAATCTCAAAAAGTTTCTTCAGAAATAGAGCTTCAGCTTTTTCAAGGAAGTGTATAAGGGGCTATAAAGCTCTTTGGCAAGGGATAGGCTCTCACACACCTATTCCAGACATTTGAAGCTGGAGTGATCAGCCATATTTTATTCCCAAAGCATCATATGCAATTTAGTTTCCTKATTTGTAAATTCTTTGCAGTTTAGTGCAGAATGAAGCACATTAAAACTCTGATGAAAGCCTTTATTAAGTGGCCATCTCATGATATTTATTAAAGGTCTGGGTTCAAAAGTTCATATGACTGAAGACTTGCTGCATATTTTCCTGCAGGCTGCAGACTGCGTTAATTTTAAGAGTAATTAGCAGATTACTGGAAGCTCACCATGTGTACAAGAGGCGACTGGAGTTTATTTGCCAGAATCTTTAGAAGTGACTTATTCATTCTTGAATCAGATCCAAACAGATTCTGTATGAAGCATCTTATTGTAGATGTTTATAATTTGCAGCGTGGCAGTGCCTAGGAATCTCAGTCAAGGACCAACTTTTATATATACGTCACTGGAAGACAGCCCCTGCCCCAAGGATCTACATGTTTCATTTAAAAAGCAAAGTAATAAAATGATTCCCATGCACTTTCTAACAATTTTAAGAAATAAATCAATTCATTAAGCARTGAAAGATTAGCCACACTTCTTATTACTCTTTTACTGGAAAGCACAATGTCTTCTGAATGTCAGAAATCATTCATGGCATTTTATAACCTAAATAAGGACTTGTCTTTTTCCCATTAAATTCAATGGTAGTTTTTCCAGACAACAGCAAAAGCAGGACTTTTGTGAGTTTTAATTAACTTAAATTGTCCAATTGCCGTCTAAAACAAAGAGTAAATCATCTAGGTACCTACAGTGTCATTTAATAATATTTGTGTTTAACAGAGCATTTAAAAGGCTAGACATTTTCTACTGCTAGTCATTGCATTTCTTGCAATTGTACCTTTAGTAAAATATTAGACTGTATTTTGTGAAGTATCGTATTTTGCTGATGACTGCCAGTTGTTTTCTACTCATCCACAGAATAATTTGGAGGATGCATTTTCAAGCTTATGTGACATATTTGTGTGGGGGTAGAGGCCTTGTCCACTTACATCTATTTCTCATCATACACAAATTTGAAGAAATTCTACAGGTTCTATATTTAGAGCCTGTAGTATCAGAAATGCATTTCTTTAAGTGCATGCCTACTCAGATACCATCAGATGTGAGGAAAATAGTACAATGGCCTGAATTATCAATTATCAAAAAACTCTATTAAAGTGTGGCTCTTGGGATCAGCTCAACCATCTACCACAGTATAAATGAAGTTTCCTCATTCTACTGTCTCTAAGTTCAGGTACATAACAGTTAACTAACAATAAAAATTGTAAAAAATAAAATTTTCCAAATATTCTCCCTTATCAGTTATCACAAAAAGGAAGGACTGATTGAACATAGGATTTCTTCTATTTAAAATCTTCTTTATCTTTCTGGATTTAGTACAAAGAAGCAAGCTACACAATGAACAGTAGTTATCACAAAACACTTTGTACAAATATGCAAAATAATGAGAGCAATCTAGGAGGGATACAGTGAGCCTTTCACAGGCTAGTCTGAAAAAAAATCTGATGTAGGGTGCATTTGAATGCATAGGAAAGGCTTAAGTTTAAAAATGGAAAAAGAAAGATGAGAATATGTTGAGAGAGGTAAGATGGAGATGACAACTGCAGTAAGAAAGAGAAGTAGGACTGTGCGTCCTTTACAGGCAACAGCAGAAAAGAAGAGTTAAAGGAGAGATGAGAAAATGAGTGTCACATTGCCTTGAAGATAATATTTCAAATCAGTATAAAAGAGGCCTCCTTCCAGCAAAACACTTAACCACATGCTTGGCTTGAAGGACACGGAGAGTGTCACCGAAGCCAATGAGCTAATGTCTCCAGCAGGCAGTTTTCCAGCATTCAGCTATACGCAGCCACCACTATAGCAGCAGCAGCGCAGACCCCTATGTGGACAAATAGTTGTATTTACATTTCAGTTTTACCTCGGTGCCATTCACCTCAGTTTAAAGCATAAAGAGGGAAGTCAGTCGCTAAATCTGTATTAGCAGGGCTCAGCAGCAATCCCGCACACAGCACTGGCCATAGAGCTCAGGAGTTTTGCATGAGACRGGGACTACTCCCAACAGGCAGAAAGGGCAAGGCAAAAGAAAGTTCACCATATAGACATGGGTTATGCCATGACACTTGTCCACATGGCAAGAGAGCATGCCTTGTCCTCTCTTATTTACTAATATAAATGTGACCATAGCAGTACAGTGCAGAGATATCCAAATTAACTCTAATTTGCCATCTCTGCTATGGGCCTGCTTCTGCACTACCTTCTGTACCTTAGTGAGGTGGGAAATTCTGGCACTGCAATAAAAAGCTTGATACAGATATACACCATGCACTGAGTTTATGCTATGAACTTTCACCCTTTTGAGAAAACAGTTCTTCTTTTCCTACATAGAACACAGCCCCGGTGTATTTGAACCAGCCCTTTGGCCTTCTAGAATAACGAGAGGCCTATGATTCTGCAAGTTTTAGTCCCTGTTTGCTTTTGCTTTCCTGCTAATCCAGTATTTATAGTGCCTCTTACATTTCTTCCACTCAGAAACTAGTTGCAGCAATTCTAAAATAGAAAGGTCAATGACAGCATTAGTGATGCTGTCTCTTATAGGGTTTATAAAGCTTGTTCCACTGTTTCACCCTCTTCTCCAGACCTGCTGAAACAATGACTACGATCCAAACACAAGCACAGCCCTGACAGTTTCTTTGAAGTTTCAGTCCAGTTCTTGCGCACAAAGAGTACAGTTTGAGCATTTGCAGTGATAGCAACAGCTATGCAGAAGAAAGGCTATTATCTATGTTTTACCTAAGTCTTGGATGATATGCCATGATTTGTTTGCAAGGAGTTTTGCCAAGTTACTAAAATGATAGAGAATTAAATTCATAGAATCATAAAATCACAGAATAGTTTGGGTTGGAAGGGACCTTTAAAGGTCATCTAGTCCAACCCCCCTGCCATGGGCAGGGACATCTTCAACTACATCAGGTTGCTCAGAGCCCTGTCCAACCTGAACTTGAATGTTTCCAGGGATGGGGCATTTACCACCTCTCTGGGCAACCTGTTCCAGTGTTGCACCACCCTCAGCATAAAAAATTTCTTCCTTATATCTAGTCAAAAACTACCCTCTTTTAGTTTAAAGCCATTCCCCCTTGTCCTGTCGCAACAGGCCCTGCTAAAAAGTTTGTCCCCATCTTTCTTATAAGCCCCCTTTAAGTACTGAAAGGCTGCAGTAAGGTCTCCCCGAAGCCTTCTCTTCTCCAGGCTGAACAACCCCAACTCTCTCAGCCTTTCTTCATAGGAGAGGTGTTCCATCCCCCTGATGATTTTCGTGGCCCTCCTCTGGACCTGCTCCAACAGGTCCGTGTCTTTCTTACGCGGAGGGCTCCAGAGCTGGATGCAGTACTCCAGGTGGGGTCTCACCAGAGCACTTTGTTGTTAAAGGGAATAATCCCAGTGGATTCCAGACCTACTCAAGGACTGTGTTCGGTCCTGAACTGATTATATATGCATTTTGCAAAAGCTGTGTTTCATGATAGGTGGACCCATATAATATTAAGCAAGCAGATATGACCATCTTCCACGCAGATCAAAAGGCGTGTGGTCATAGCCATAGGATGACAAGCCCACACTAGCACACCTTGCCTGTTCAGATCAGCTGCTTTGGATTTGGTAGTACTTTAACAGAACCATAGGGCTTTTCAGTAGGAACTAACTCATAGGAAGACCTCATCATGCATGTAGGCATACCTTGTATCACTAGCGAGTTATGTTGCCTCTTCATAAGGATTACATGATTGGCTCTGTTGGTTTTGTGGACTGATATTTCTTAGGAAGCTCTGTAAGTACGTGACCGGTAAGAATTCTTTTCAGAGGCTGCTGAGGTTTTAACTGACTTATGCTTCTTAAACTCACCTTTGCAACAGTACAGGATTGTTTTGTTATTAAACTCAATTCAAAGAAAACWATTTTGGTTTGATTTAACACTGATATGTTTTGAGAATCTTTCTTTCCTTGCATTTCTATTTAATGAGAGCATTCTTTTAGTTAGAAGGAAGAGATTTACTTGGACTGGCAGAAAGAAATAGATACTATAAGTAGATACAGGCCTTTTAGACAATACCAATAAAAAAAGCCCACATAGAAATTCTTAATACATTTTTACAGACTATCTAGTACAAAGGCAAAAACAAAGCCAGTAAAACAAAACAAACAAAAAAGAATTCAAACCTTCCCCAAAATTCTTTTTTTCTCTAAATTCATAAAAGGTGCTGGCTTTTATAAGTTCTTTAAAAAATAAAAATACATTGTATTTTCTTGTTATTTTACAAAACTCTAGTTTGGACTAAAAATGTTTAAGGAGGAAGAAGAAATCCATTTCAGGTTTCACAAAATTATGATGTTTCTCATTACTTCTCTTTTTTCTCACACTTTTCCAAACATAAACACAGGTTTTCCGCCATGTCATTGTGTTCCTCGGAGTCCAATAGCCTGGTGCTGAGCTTCCCCTTCCAGTGCTCTGACCACATCTGTGTGGCACCAAGCCCAAGGGGCCATATCCCAACTCTTATCAAATCTTACGTCAGCCTGAGCTTAGTGTGACTCTTACCAAGTTAGATGATCTTTCACTTGAAGAGGCCATAAACCTCCTGATGAGTATTAAGTGTTAGTCTGTAAGTCTCAAGGGCAGCACTTCTTATCACATGTGACCTTGGTGATTGTCATGTTTGTGATAACCAACAAGAGTGATACCTTCCTGATCTTTGCTTATAGAGCTCTGCCTGATTGCCAAATTAACCTCCTTTCTTCCGCCACATGACTCTCTTAAGAAATTGCCCAAGGAGAGGAAAAGAAATGACACAATATCATGAACAGCATGTTAGTCACAATATTAGGTACCATCATTTTTTCCATTCGCATTGCCGTCAATGGCAGGTTAGCCATCGCCTTGTTCAGCTGTGACTTGTTGAGATCTAATTGTGCCAGTTCAGAAAGCCTAACCTAGAGAGTACATTATCATAGGAGAACACTGACATTTTACTTCTGTCTTTTATACCRTTCAGGTTGCATAATAATACACTTCTGCCCAGTCTCTCTGCTACTTACAGCTCACAGCTTTGTCCTGCTGCTACCAAGAAAGTCCATTCATATGCAAGTCTTATGGTGTTTACACAATAGCAAAACAACTTTCAAAATTACATCATTTTTGTCAGTTTATAATGTAAAGCTTTCCAGTTAGATTTTAATTCTTCATTTCTGGTGAACCCTGAACTCTTGCAAAGGCCTGAATAGCATTTAAGTCCTTATTTGCTTGCTTTGCCTAGCATCTTTTCACTTCACTGCCACCAGGCGCAAGATCAGTTGAGACACTTTGATGCCATCATATTTCCAGTTATTCCTACTCGCCATAGTCTTCTTATGGTTATTTTTCAAAGAAGCATAGAGTGATTTGGGAGACCATTTGTTAAGCTGGTAGAAGATTGACTGACTTTAAAAAGCCAGAGGGCCTCAGCTGGCTCTCCTATTTTAGGCTAAATTTCCAGGCAGCCCCAAGAAACCAGCGGCTGAGCAAGCTGCTTCACTGATCCCTTCACTTTCCCCTAGCGTGTTCTTCTCACAAAGTAAAACACAGTCATTTAAGCCACCTCCACTGTGGTTTATGCTACCATAGCACATTCACAGTGTTCCTGGAGTGCATGCAGTGACCTGAGCTCAGCTGAGGCACAGCTCCCCTCTCAGCCAAGGTGACCCAGGTACCTGTGACTGTGTTGATGTTAGTAACAGATTCTGCTTGAAGTTCCCATAAAGCAGTAGACTGCTCAGAAACATCTGGCAGAAGCTGCCACACAGTAAGAGTTGATGCACTCAGCCTAATCACTACAGAACAGGTTTTCACCTTAGAAGAAATATACCATAATCACAGTGAAAGACCTAACTGTTTACAATGTGTGACCCCCGCAACAAAGAAAACAAGACCTTTACACGGCAAGATTGAGACAATACTACCGTCCTTCTAGGTACCCTATTAAAAGACTTTGGTCTCTAGCAGATGAAGCAGCTCCAACAGTCCTTACTCTAAATTTATGTTTGGAAGAGAGAAAGATTCATRAGACAAGATTTTTAATGACTTTCGGGTTTTTGTTTCGGGCTGTTGTAGTTCCCGGACATGACCAGAGACTAACCAGCTGAAAACACAGTTCTAACTTTAGAGGGACATCAGTTATTTCTTCCTTCTAAGTTTATTGTATGTCTAAGTCATTTTGAGAATGATTATCCTGTTTAAATATCTTCCTATCTGTTATAAACTCACATAAATATTTGGTTTAAACAAACATCTTCAAAGTGTCTCCTTACAATCAGTAACAGACCCTTCCCAGACAAATACAGCTGGATGTTTTGAAATCCAGCATGATGAACTATGAAAATACAAACCAAAAACTGTTAACTGCACATTCTTACAAAGCTGCATTTTTGAGGCAGTATTTTCATCCTCTGAAATATGAGCTGTTTATACTGCAACGACTCTGGTAAAATGTGCAGTCCTTGGTGGATGGCCAAATGCTGATCAATGGTGATTACAAGAAGAGATTTTAATTTTCAGCCTGCTAGAACAGAAGACCTCTGAAGGGGGAGGGGGTGAGGGATGAAAGGTAAGACTTATCTTGCTTTATTTTAGCTGTCTACAATTCATATCTTCATTAGAGCTAGTTCTCGTCTGTTGTGTTCATGGAGAGTTCGGTCAGTGGAGCCTGGGGAATGATTCGTCCTCCCCATAAGCAGGTGCCTACATTTGATCAGATGGATTTCATCTTGAACGCTAGCTGACTACATGAGATCAGTGATATATAAACCTGCAACATGAATCTCTTCTTTAAATCATTGGCATTTCTACAACTGATTTAAAGAGAAGCAGGATCAATGATTTTCAAGATGTAGAAAAAGTAATTACTACGATGAAAACTTATTATAGTGCTTCTTAGAAAGAAGCATGTTTAAAGGGACATTAAGTAACTAAAATCTAAGTACAGTGCAAGATTATTTTAGATTCACTGCATTAGTAGTAGAAATCATTACTTTTAAGCATTAAGTGGGATACACCGAACATGAACATTTCTTTTTCCATGTTAAACAGCTGCCAGAAATTATCATTTCTCTTTTTTTGGCTTTTTTTAAGTTCATAGAAGAAATTTACTTGGGAAGAATGGTTGGATGTAGATTTTTACTTCAGCAAAGATTATAGAATTTCTCTGACGATTAGAGTACAACGATGCATAAAAAAAGTCATGATTAAGCAGAATGACCTAGGACAAGTTACATAACAGATGTTTTAGCTAGAGTAGCATATGTATTATACATCTGACAAGCTTCTGTCTCTACAAATCAGTACTTGTTTGCAAAGCCACAGAGAAATAATTTCTTAGTGTGCAAACAGATGACAAGGCAAAAAAAAAGAAAATAAGGTCTTCAGGAAAAAATGTTTGCTACATAATTTAAGCTGTTGGAGAACAACTACAATTTAAAAATATAACAGATTGAAAGTATTTTTACTCTTTGGATTTTATTAGCATCATCAGTGAGTAAATAACAGAAGCACATTTCAAGTCTCTGCATTGAAATTTGTGTTTGCCAACAATGAGGCACTGTCTCACGACTGTTACAGAGCATTGCTCCCGAGCAGGATGTGCTAGGGCACGCGCCTGACCTCTCGCTGGGCGGCAGCTAAGGCAACGCTGGAAYGGCTCTGTCAGTCACCAAGTGATTTTAAAAAGTTACATGACCGTACCTGCACTATTGCAAGTTCTCTCATGAGATCCGAGACAAGAAATTATCACAAATACCAGCAGAGCTACCAAAATAAAGGTGAATGCTAGAAAGTTGTGAACATTGTATGTCTACACCAGTTACTGCCCACTAGCTCAATTTACTTCTGTGAGGTATATTGTCTTTACCGCCACAGATGATTACCTTTAGATTTATCAAATGGCACTTCATGAGATCTAAAGCTTCTGCATCCTCTGCAATCTTTCGTTATATCTGTTCCTGTCTGCGAGTGATGAGGATAGAACAATTTTTTTTTAATTTTGTGTAGAAACACACAGAACAAGAACTGTAGTACTACAGAGTGGTCAGAGAAGTGATACTCAAAGTGTGCATACATCAGATGTGTGGCCCACCACAGTAGGTCACGCAGGCCTCTTTTTGTCCAATGCAGTTCCTTTTGCCTGCTTTCAAAGCAAGATGTGCAGGTATCTGGATAGAGCTCATCACTGAGAAGGGTTTAACTACAAGCACCTGATAGATACGTTCTGTACTGTAAGCACAGATCCCTTGCTCATCAGCTGATTGCTACATTAGCAAAATGCTCCCAAATCGAAAAGACAGCAGTTATGGAACTAGGCAAGGCTAAGGAGTAGTTAGGGTCAGAAAAAGAAATCATAAACATTTTTAGTCAGGCCCCATTAGCAAGAAGTGTTAATTCTTCTTGCCCTTTGCATAGCCAGGGCAGTCACATTGCTGCTAATTTTCTGCTATGTGCATTTAAATCCAATCAAAACAGAACTTTGCATAGGACTTGCCCTTTCATGCTGATGGTAGGTTTGGGGGTCTAAGAGAGGCATCGTAGATCTAACATTTAAGCTTTAAACAATGTCAAGAGAGAGCAAGTTACAGTTGGACCAAAGGCTTCTAACTAGGGCTCAGCACTCAATGAGAATGGATCCAGAATGGACAGTACCTATGTCCTTTCTACCCAAACACCTTTTATTTAACTAGCACTTTCTCCTGAGCAAACACCAGACTGGTCCTAACACAAATTAGAGCCACCATTGACCTACTTTGACTTGTGTCTGTTTACCATGACCCCAGGAGGCTGCTCCCACCGGTGCACTCCCACCTCGTTTCCCCCAGGAATGCCTCCCCTGCTGGATGGCAGGAGGTGGAGATCCACATCGTGTGCTTTCTAGAAATGTCAGTCCCAAACATAGGAGCCATACATATCTTCACAGTATATCTCAGTGTTAAGCCAGTTCTCCAGCTCTTTTGTGCCCAAAGGAAGAGGGATGGCCAGTGACACCATGGCTACATCAAAGATGGAAGTAGAAAACTGCCTTTAATTTCTCTGTCTATCAAGCTGCTATTAAGCTCCCTACCAAAGAATTCAGTGGATCATGGCTGGAGTGCTGAACAAACTGTAAAATCTGAAACTAGCAAATGGAAATTGTAAATATTTATGGTTATTAATATGCCAGGTAATAGAACCATGGCATGCCTACTTAAGCAACAGATATTTTGATAATAAATGTTGATATTAAAAAGACATCCAAAATAATGAATTTATATGAAGTTGCTAATGCCCATTATTAGATGTTGTTAAAGTGATTGGAGCAAATGGAAGCAGATGCCTGTCTGCATATGTCCAATATTAATACCCAGGATTTAATACCTACCTCTAGTTTATTCAAAGAGATATTTTTGTTTCAAATAATTACAAGCTCTTTTATTGTCTGGTTTTAGTTTTCCTGAATTGCAATCAGAACAAGATCTGAGTGTGTATCTGTTTTTTCAGGTTTGTTTTGCTTTTAATGTTATTATTTAGTAATTCAGCTGAGATGGCTTGAAATTAAATTTAACTAAAATTACATTAAAGTGGAGCAACAATCAGTAGACAGTATAATATAAAAAAATAGAGTTATGCTTGTTGGTTTTGCCTGAATAAACCAATTAGAGCAGCCTGTTGAGATTAAGACCAACTAAACAGATCTCTGGCATAAATGTTGTCTCTGCTGACTTTAAATGGGGGCCATGAATTTACCCTGCTACTATAGGATG
Source organism: Phoebastria nigripes (assembly GCA_035582835.1). Classification (NCBI taxonomy): domain Eukaryota; kingdom Metazoa; phylum Chordata; class Aves; order Procellariiformes; family Diomedeidae; genus Phoebastria; species Phoebastria nigripes. The sequence continues at coordinate 426,329 of JAYKAV010002925.1, read as the reverse complement.
GTACAATGGGGAGTAAAACAGGGAATCATAAGCTTTGTAACATAGGTGACGTAAGAAGAAAAACATTGTCTGTGGACCCCTTCTCTACAAATCATGGCAACCACAGTCATCAGTTCTTTTAACAGAAAATGAATTCCACCCCATTCACGGCTATGTTTACAAGGAAATCAAACATTGACTAACGTCATTTAAAGTGAGTCACACCCTCCCCCTATTTTTAATAATTTCAACAGCAAGAATGCATGCTCTCCTTGGTCATCAGCCATATTGGAGTGTATGCTTACAGAAGGCTGATCTAGATACAAGTCCTATTTTCCTTGTCTTTATCACAGCGTGCCAGATTTAGCTCTAAATGCACATTTTTTCCTTTATAATTTCCTCATTGTTTTCTTTCTAAAGCACCTTTTAAACATCGAGCAGTGTGAAGTAAATGCCATAAAAGCGTAACTTATTACTGGGTAGTTGAAATCGGATGTTTCTTCACTATTTCAGTGCAGCAAATTACCAAACCAGCCCTGTTAGAATGAACAATTCTCCATGACTCCCTGGCGTTTGTTACAGTGAAGCTAGACTGCACTGGGAAAGTACTGACAGATTTTTTACTTCTTTACATGCAATTAAAAGAATGGAAACAAAGTGAATGAACACCACACGATCCCCTGCTCTCTCCAGAGAGCATCCCACAGAACGTTCTGCAGATGACTGGTGGCCCACAGAGCACAATTGAGGAGCTGCTGGAAGAGAGGTGGTTGTGTAATGAGCCTGCTTTATTTGCAATTGAGTTAAATGTGCGTTTCAAAGCATATTTTTTCAAATATTCACATATTTTACATTCCGTACAAAACTCACGTAGACTTTTCTTTAATTAAAGTTTCAGCACTTAAGAATACTTGTAAAATCACGATAATCCATGTGTTTTTCACATTCTACCAACCCACAGAATCACTTCACGGCATCTTAGGGCTAATGCCCAGGCCATCTAAAGAAGCAGCGTGTTGATGTTTCTCAAATCAGGACACTAAACTGAAAAAGTACAATAGGCCTTTTTAGCATTAATATTGATCTAAATATTATAAGACATAATGGTATTCAAACTGTTTTTTAATTCTTTTTTTTAAATTTCCTTTCTTATTTATAAACTGTTTTTTAGACTATACAACTTCATAATCTGATTTACTTGTTTATAAAAACACAAAATAAAATTGGTTGCATTGCTGTTTAATACAGATTGAAGCATTTTTGCACACACAATCAATCAAGGGATGACTGTTATGCACTTTCTGATTATGGGTATAAACAGGCTGGAAATTATGTGATATATTATGCAGTCAAGAAAAAAAGGGGTAGTTAGACAGAAAGTATAGGCAGGAACTTTCAGTATCCTGGATACAGAGATACCTGYTCCTCTCTGAACAGGCTTCACAGTGTACATTTGTTTGAACACTACTTTTCCAAGAACAGCCCATTTTGCTAAAGAAACCAGCTTTAAATTCAGAACAATTTTGGATTTTTCTATTTTATTCTTCCTTTCAGCTCTTTTTTTTTTTTTTTTTAAAAAGAAAACCTATTTGCCCCAGAGTTTTTTAACCACTGCAGTCATCCATAAGCAAGCAATCAAGCTTCTGCAGCTCTAAAGGTGAACTGACTGCAGCAACCCCGAGAAATCTGATGCTTTATGAGAACTGCTTTTTGCTTTCAGATATACAACATGCACATTTGATAAGCATGCCCCCTTTACTATACTGTTCCTTGAATGTAAGTCTTTAATTTATCTGCGCTCTCAGATAACACCCAGTAGTAACAGTCAGAAGAACTACTGGGAAGATGAGGCTCTATAATAAAATTTGCTGTAAGTAAGCCACATACACAACAGTCATGGAATGATTTTAAAAGGCAAAAAGATAATCCAACAAATATACGTAAGAAAATGTGTTAGTTGGCTATCAGATGCAGGTGAAAATACTTTCTCTTTCTTATACCTTTTTCTTGATAAATCAAAACAATAGAATATCTCAGATGCTTTTATTCTTACTTGGGTACAGTATAACTAGGGTGGAGTTTTTTAATTTTATTTTATTGCTTGGAGTATCAGTCCTTCTTCAATATTTATCATCACAGGCATTTATATCCATATGAAGAGAAGCCTAATGCAGGATCAAGTTGTGAAAATTAAATGGATTTCACACGAGTGCACAATCCAAATCTCACTAAAGGCAATTTACAGATCACAGTGAACATCGTTGAATCAGATTCATGATGAATGACTTGATGCACACTAAGGACACTGAACTCCATTTAGGACTTAAAAATACTATGCAGAACATTATATATATATGTATGTATATAGACGACTTTAAGACTGCCAAAATATAGCTAAATTGTTATAGCATGATCATGATTATTTTTAGCAACATATGGCATGAAATCAAATTAGTCAGGCTATTCAAGCAAATGTAATGAAACCATCTATCTTTAGGAAGAATTACTTTCTAATTATAAAAAAGAAATGTCATCAAAATCAGCAACACTGAAATATTTGTTTTTAACCACAGAAAAATTAGAATGATTTACCTTCTTTCATTCAAAGTTGTTTTCCCAGCTGCGTACTTAGCTGTGTTTATGTCATGTTTATTTTAGTAGAAGAAAGATTAATTTTTTAGGCATTAGTACCACAAACAGTTTAGACATAAAAGACCTTCCCAGGGCTTCTGTTTAAAAAAGACAGAAAGTTACAAGTACAGGACCTATGGGCATACCAATATGGTCTGAAGTTGGTGCCCCTGATGTAAAGATTGTAATGTATAAACTGAATAAGCTTATAAAACATCAGATACATATATGTGTGACAGAAATTTGTCTGTTGAATCAGAGAGCCCTTTAACAGATGAGATCTAACCAGACTTGAAAGCTGATGTAAGCTACATTCAGTTTTAAAATAAAGGCATTCTTGATAGTGAGAGTAATTTATTAGTGAAACAAAATAATTATAATATGTTTGAAGGTTTTGYATTCTTATATTTCAGGGTGATAAGATTAAATAAGGTACTATTTTAAAAGAAAAACACAGGGATCATGACTTATTTTTTACTCTATTTTTTCTTTCATTTTTAGGATGACTGAAAAAAAGGATCACCTCATCTAATTTCAGCTGCCTACAAGCTAGAAGTCTAGTCTAGCCTCATTTCTCAGGCTCCCTTTATATTTAGCATCACCTTCAGAAGGAGATTCATCTTTCCTCTTCTGAAGAAATCATTGTTACTTTCAAACAAAGCCACTGTGCAATCCTGGGCCATAACATCAATAACCAAGGTTCTGCAATCTGCGACCCCCTACATAAAAAATTAAGTAGTTTACATCTGCCAAAGCCAAGTTTTCATCTTCCCAGACATTTGGCCATTTTCTTCTTACTCATCCACTTAGACTGTGGTTCCCTGTCATACCATTAGCACCAACTCCCTCCAAAAGATCAACAACACGCAAATGACTGCAAGGAGAAGTGGCAGCATGGKGGCATTGGCCATTGCGTAGGCTCGGTGATATCAATGGTTCTCATGCTGTGACTAGTGTTTTGGGGATGTCCACCATGCAGTATAAACTATTCCATATTCTTAAAACACAAGCTTCCTGATCTTGCTCTTCCAGTTCAGAACAACACAACTGAACAAGGTAGCAAGATTTGCCACAGTATTATAAACAGTAGCACGCATTTAATAACACTGTAATTGTCTTTTTTTTCTTTTAATTTACTTCTTTAAGGTTAGACCCAGTTGTCATATCTTGAGTACTAATAAGAGTGCCAAGAATCTTCATATTATCCAGTCAAAGCCAATTAATGAACTCCTCAGGAAAAATAACCTATGATAAAGTGCCAAAGTAAATAAAATGTCTGGCACTTTCCAACATACAGTTTTCACAGCTAACTTCATTTGACCAATTCAGCTTTTTATTCATGAAGTCTTTAGGATCAAATATTGTTCCAGGAAGACTTGTGACTAACTGTATAGAGGCTGAAAGATGAAGATGTTTGTAGTATCACATACAATGAACCTGCTGATTAGCATGAGCAAGAATATATATAAAAGAGAAAAGCAATGAGCTGCAGAATACAGCATGAGGCAGCTTTTCAGATACTTTTATGATCTCTAAGGGGACAGTTTAGCATGGTAGATGTTCACTGAATGACAGAGATACAATACCTTCAAAGTAATAAGACATAAAAATTATTTCTTTGCTGTCATTTCAAACAGAATAATGAAATTAACTGGATAAAAATTGTGTCAATGACTGTATCAACATAATTCAACCAGCAAGTTTTTCCTCAGGGGTGCAGAAGAGATGAAATGATTGTCAATTAATCTCTGCTAAGTGTGCATAGTGCTATATAGAATTGGGAGAAAAGATGACACTTCCAGCTAGTTTTCTAATCAATGATTAACAGAGATTAAGATATGCCACTATATGTAGATATTTCAATAGATATACTAAACATCTTCCATGGGTAGTTTTATTCTTTAGAAATTCCTGTTTCTAAATGGGAATCATCTAGAGCTCTTCCACTTTGGAATTCAAGGCAGAGTAGTAGTTAGGTACAAATCCACACCTGACCACTGACCTCCTTAGACAGGTATGCTCCAAAGCGTTGAAAATCTAGAAATATCCAATTCCACCCTATTTCCAGTCTAAGGACAATGTAGGTTTTCTTTCTTCAAGTGTTGGGAAGTCAAACTTTTAGGGGAAGGAGCTACCTTCTATAAAAACACTTCTACATAGGGAGCTGATGTGAAGTAATTCTTACGCTGTCAGTTGATACCCTTAGCATATGGTCATATGCTATTTTCTGTAGGTTGACAAGCTCTCACAGTAAAACCATATAAAGGTACTGTGGTCTCTTAAAAAAATAAGAATTATGTGTAAATTCAGTAAGGATGGATAGGTTCATATTACTTTATGAGAAATATTATTTATTTATAGATAGATTTCTTAAGGATATTAAGAGATTTCTTAAGAATATTATTCAAGCTTGTTTGTTTATTTATTTGTTCAATTATAGAACAGACCATAAGTATTTATAGAGGCACTGAAAACAACCGGCTTCTGGCAGACAAGATGTGACTGAACATACTGCATGAAGAGTGGTAATATTAATCTTCGCTGTTTAATACAGCAACCCAAAGAGGCCATCTGCCTGTCATTTGCAAGCGTTTCATAAAACCTTCTGAAGCATAGATGTGGATGGCTTGTTGGAACTGTGATAAGAGCCATGAAAAAAAGTCACATGTATTAATTATACTCATTCCTAATTGCTCATCCTTTAGGAAATAAACAATACTGTTTCTATTGAACATGAAATAAAAATGTTTAAAAATGCAGATGGGTGTGTGGGCACAATCAGTCGCTTACAGAATGCCTGAAGAAATTCAAGCCTGACATGTGAATCCCTTATCCAATTATTTGTTCTTCCTGCTCTTGACTTATGGTAATTTAAAAAAAAAAAAAAAACAAAAAACCAAAAAAAAAAAAAAAAAAAAAAAAAAAAAAAAAAAAAAAAAAAAAAAAAAAAAAAAAAAAAAAAAAAAAAAAAAACCAGAAAAAACTGTTACTTGATATGAATACTTCATTACTGCTAAAAGACGAAACAGGCAGAAAGATTTACAAAAAATGATGTTTTATTAAGCAAGGCCAACCTGATTCTTGCAACCTGACTCATTGTTTGGGCATGATGAGGAGCAGCAGAGCTAAGCACGCAATACTGGTTCCCTGGGATCACTAATGAAAAAGGAAGTACTCAGAAAAAAAAACCAAAATCAAGCCCACAGGAGGGCCAGTGTTCATGAGTCACATTAGCTCTTTGCTCCCCACAATTGTCTGCTGAACGAATTTCAGGTCTGCATAAATACAAGGAGAAACTACATAAAGATGCTTGCGCTCCTAATCCCAAACGTATTCTTTTTCCTCTTGAACTCTGAGTCTTTGTCATTTCTATTACATTACACTTAYTCTGTTTTACAGGCAACTAGCTCCCTTTCAGTGAACAAGGTTGGGTAATTAGCAGTACTGTCAAATTTATGTCTACCAGGGGCTTTAATTACTGTAGAGGAGGCCTATTTAGCAGGCAACCAGTTCTGGGACACACTGTTGAGATCCAAGTCTTCTAATACTTCATTATCATGTTCATATTATAGAAAGCAAAATGCTCCTAAACCTGATATCTCAACTGATTTCTGTTGCATTGATTTTTATTTCTTTTTTACAGTATCACAGTCCCTCCTGAGATGAATGAAAGTGGTCAAAACATTGCATAACCTGTCTTTTTACCTGTTTTCTGAAAGGGTGAGTCTACACTAGGTAGCTTCTTCCAGGGCCAGACAAATCCTTAGCCAACTGGTTCTGATCAGATCACTAGAAGATGTAGCAGAGACTAGGATGATTATAGCTTCCCCTTTCTCTCCTACTAGCATTACTCAGCACTTGTGCCTGACAACCCCATTCACAGCACGTCTGGCTCAATCCCCAAATCAGACATTTTTTCTTAATTAATTGATGACTGTTCACAACATGTTTTCTACTATTCTGGTCTCATCTCTCATTAGAAGAAGGGGGTTTGATTGGCTTTTGATCCAGAGAAGCATATTTTACTTTAGTCTGTTACATTTGCAAATAAGACCCATTGTTGGAAATAGTCTTGCAGAATATTATCTGTGTGGAAGATTGTATTTCACAGCAGTGGCCAAAGGCTCAGACACTGCCTCGCAATTACAGTTCTGCAGCACTCACAGATGGAGGTAAACTGTTTTAAAGGTGATTAAGAGTATGTATGCATGATTACATTAAGGCATGTAACGTGTTCCTGCTGATCAGCTGATCGCTGATCCATAAATAAGAATGTGCATGTTCTTAGTTGATCCAATGGCAAGGTAAAACATGTTATTTCAACATATACTAATTTTACTACGTAAGATACTTTTAAAAATGTATGAAGTACACGAAACTACATTCAGTCCTTCCCAAGTACAAATATCCCAAAACAAAGCAATAAACCACTTATTTTAAGATATTACCCACAGCATGTCAGCTAGTTCCTTCCCAGTTTAATTTAAAGATTTCCAACCTCTAAGCTCATCATGGACAGTAGATGTTATAACGAAAGTCTTTTGGACCATTCCCAGAAACAGATTAAAAGAGATGGCCCAATCTAGGATTGAGCCATGCTGTTGAAGTACAGCATACAGTGGTTTTCAGACTGCAAGCTTTCAGGACTGGACTACATCTTTGTCACAATGCTGGAGATCAAGAATGCAAAAGCTCCTATAACCATACAGAATTCRATGGCTCCTGCTCTCCTGTTAATGGTGGTCTCCCTTTCTGACAACTTTGAAGCTTTCTAATGAGATGAATGTTTCTGGAAAATGCTCTGTGAGATGAAATTATAACCTATTTTTCCACCTGATTCACCTCCCATGGYGTTTTCCTAGGCAAACAGAAATGTAAGGTATTTTAGAGACATTCAGGACATAGGATGATAAACTGCACCAAATTTCAAGGAAAAAAATGTCCTTTTGATCAACACCAACATTCACAGTACCTATATCGGAAGCTGAGACACTGTGCATGCAATGCAAGTAGTCTAAAACAATGCAAGATGAATAGTGTTGAAATGTACGCTATCTTTGCTTCCAACTCATTGAAGTCTTCCATTGCTATTAACAGAACTGAGCAAAATATTTCTAATTTATTGCCCTTACCAGTAGACAATACAGCCTAAATATTTATTACATACATAGCAATGTATGTAATACCTGACAGACATTGCCTAACAACTTTCCAAATTCTAAAACAAATAAATGAGTCTACAGTAGCGTGTATTCAGAGTCTACATCAATGCAGATGGTGCATTAGTGTACAGTTAAGACAAGATTTTGGTTCTAAAGATTGAACTTCACCATTCCTGCTCTTAACTGTGGCTCTGTTAAGTAGTAAAAATAGAAAGGTATCAGGTGACAAGTCTTGACTAATTTTCCAAGGAAAGATTATAAAAAGAAGAAAGCTGTTTTTCTTAGGGGAGAGGATTTGTGTTTTAGCTAAGTATCTCATTCAGTTTGAATAGCTCTTCTGAAACTTTTAATTTACCTGTCTTTCCACTCTTAATAGCATTTTCTATTGCAAATGTGATAGAATTCTGTCACTATTCTCCTCCTGTTTTCCTAAAGCTCAGGGCATTGAACTCTTTTGAGAGGCCCATTGTCTTCCTTCTCCCCTAAAAATGAAGAAAATTGTTTCTCCTGATACAAAGATACTCTCAACACAAGGACTACTTTACCTATGATAAATAATATGTTAGAATATTTTGCTGACAAGATGTTTAGCAGATTTTCCACCCCATTACAAAGGGGTATTACAAAGACAGGGGAAGCAAGCTTTCAGCTTGCTGATCAGTAAGAGCTCAGTTTTTAGCTCCTACTTTTCCCTAGTAGGGCTCTAGCCAAAACAGCTTTCATTTTCTGCTCAGCTCTGTATTTTCCCTCAAAATTGGCCTTACAACCCCACCTTTAATAACTGTAGAGCAATAGTTACCAGCTTTCTCACAATGTATCTCACTTCCCATACCTTCTCTTCTTCCTCATTCCCTCTCACATGCCTCATTCCCAGGCTCACAGCTTGGACTCCAGCCCAAACCATTTCACTCCAGGTCAGACTTACCCTTCCACAGTGTGTACAAAGGGCAGAGAGAACAGGGCAGAAGAAATCCTGCAACATTCACTGTATGCTGCAGAGTCTTGCTCAGCTTGTCATACAGCACGTACGTACARAAAAGCCTAACTGGAGGAGGAGCTACTTTCAGCTTCTGGTTGAAGGAACCCCTGAAGATAGCTCTGCAGAAGCTTCCTTCTCTGGATCTCCACACCTCTGCCACACATAGAGTGTTTCCAGGAGGAAAAAACAAAAGCTTTGAGAAACTCAGAAAAAAAGACATAAACATTTCAAAATCCCGTGTACTACAGAGTTCAGTTGCCARCACAGAAATGCTCCATTGGCAAGAACATTACAGATGTTCAAGCATTTTGGTTTTAGTTTAATGGGCATTCTGAAATACTTTTTTGTTGACCAAAAGGTTTTGTTTGAAAGTTCAAATGTTTACAATCGTAAACAAATGTAAACATTTCTTCAGAAACAGGTAACAGAATCTTTTTAATACTTTCATTCTCCTCATATAGAGCTACTGCAATTCATGCTGCAGTCAGCATATAGCTTTAGCCAACCAAAAACTGCTTTAGCCAACCAAAAACTGCTTACTTTTTTGGTATGTAATCTATACATACCATACAGCATTCTCCTGGAGAAATTGGCTGCTCATGGTTTGGCTGGGTGTACTCTTTGCTGGGTAAAAAACTGGCTGGATGGCCAAGCCCAAAGAGTTGTGGTGAATGGAGTTAAATCCAGTTGGCGGCTGGTCACAAGTGGTGTCCCCCAGGGCTCAGTATTGGGGCCAGTTCTGTTCAATATCTTTATCAATGATCTGGAGGAGGGGATTGAGTGCACCCTCAGTAAGTTTGCAGATGACACCAAGYTGGGCAGAAGTGTTGATCTACTTGAGGGTAGGAAGGCTCTACAGCGGGATTTAGACAGGCTGGTTCGATGGGCTGAGGCCAACTGYATGAGGTTCAACAAGGCCAAGTGCCGGGTCCTCCACTTTGGCCACAACAACCCCACGCAATGCTACAGCCTTGGGGAAGAGTGGCTGGAAAGCTGCCTGTCGGAAAAGGACCTGGGGGTGCTGGTTGACAGCCGGCTGAATATGAGCCGGCAGTGTGCCCAGGTGGCCAAGAAGGCCAACGGCATCCTGGCTTGTATCGGAAACAGTGTGGCCAGCAGGACTAGGGAAGTCATTGTCCCCCTGTACTCGGCACTGGTGAGGCCGCACCTCGAATACTGTGTTCAGTTTTGGGCCCCTACAAGAAAGACATTGAGGTGCTGGAGCATGTCCAGAGGAGGGCAACGAAAGTGGTGAAGGGTCTGGAGAACAAATCTTACGAGGAGCAGCTGAGGGAACTGGGACTGTTTAGTGTGGAGAAGAGGAGGCTGAGGGGAGACCTTATCGCGCTCTACAACTACCTGAAAGGAGGTTGCAGCGAGGTGGGTGTTGGTCTCTTCTCCCAAGCAACTAGCGATAGGACGAGAGGAAATGGCCTCAGTTGCGCCAGGGGAGGTTTAGATTGGACATTAGGAAAAATTTCTTTCCTGAAAGAGTGGTTAAACATTGGAACAGGCTGCCCAGGGAAGTGGTGGAGTCACCATCCCTGGAGGTATTTAAAAGACGTGTAGATGAGGCGCTTAGGGACATGGTTTAGTGGTGGACTTGGCAGTGTTAGGTTAATGGTTGGACTCGATGATCTTAAAGGTCTTTTCTAACCTAAACGATTCTATGATTCTATGATTCTATGATTCTATTATTGCTCAGTTGCAAATAGCACTTTAATCACAAGTTCAGTGGAATTGTGAATGTAGTGCTGATATTTATCCATGACAAACATGTTGAACCATACAGTCTTCCTACTTTATGTTCAGTCAAGTCCCTCTGATGTAGCAACAAACTCATTCTCCCCAGTGGTTCATGAACTGCATACTGAATAATAAATACCACAAAAGAATGCCAGGAAATTATTTACAGAGATGCTGCAGATGCGGAGGTGGCAAGAAGTCAAGCTGTGTACATATACAGWCAGATTTTCTTGTACTGGCTTTGAAGTACTCCTTTGTGCAATCTCCCTTTCGAGTTCCCTGACAATTATATCCTTGCCTTGTCTGTATTTTTTCCATTCAGCTGAACACATGCTCACTCAAAAATAAGGTTGCCAAGAAGTGTTTCTCCTGATTCAGCCAAGTCCATCCTTAGTCAACACAACCTGTCTGTCTCTGAGCTTTAGAGCTGTAGATATTTTGGTCTGAATTCACTTTCCCAAATATCTACATGTACAAAGAGACACCTGGCCACACCACCCTGCAGATTGGTTCCTGTCTTCTAGCWTATTTTAGCTTTACTATTTCCAGTCTACCACCAGCCTACTTCTGGGTTATGGTWGGCTGCATAAGCTAGAAGGGAAAGAAGGACTGAGAACAAGTAACAAATATTCTCTGTCGTACAAGCACAGGTTTGCATCTGTAACTAACTAACTTCTCCATCAGGAGACGGCCTCTCCATCACCAGTCCATAGGTGCTGGAGAGGCACTTGTCAGCACTCTAGAGCACATGTCCCTTGCTGCAGGCTCTACTTCAGGGCTCAGAGAGTGAAGTTTTGTGATCTACAAGCCAATCTCACAGCCTACTTTTACTCTCTACCCCTCCATCTCATTTTCCCAGTGCACTGGCACTTGTCTGACTCCCCAATAATTCTGTTCAGCTCACTGAAACAGCAGCCTTTGGAAGCAGCAGACCTTTTTTCCCCTGGGTTAGTTTGCTGACAGTTTGGGAAGCTAACCCAGCTTTCAGAGGGCTGGACAAGCACTAGACCCAGCTGGAGGGAAGCAGCAGGGATGTACAGCCAGATGGGTGAGGAAGGAGGGACACCACTGTCTCTGTAAAAGCAGCTAACAGGTAAGTTGGTGATAAGATGCCATACCTTAAGGGGCTTCTCATTCTCCTCTTGCAACTTTCACCTCTTTTGGAAGTAAGGGAGAGGTTATAATAAAGGCTCCTTCCCCAGAATATTTTATCTTCATCTAAGAGCGACATAGGAACAAAGTTTTTTTTCCAGAAGAGATTGTTCACCTTGCTATCTGCATGTATTACAATATTTTGTGCATACCTAAGATACAAATGATCCTCTAATAGCCTTTGGGCAAAAATCACCTTTATATGTCTTCTGTATACTAGAATTTAAGCAGAAATGAGCAATTCTAGTCAAATGAATATATGTAGTATTTTACCAGCAACTGAATTCAATCCATAATTCAATCTACAAAATCCATACCCCCATTTTTAGATTAATATTTGAAATTAATAATGGTCCCCCACAGAGCACATACCAAGAGACAAACTTTCAAGAGCACCCATGCATCTTGCAGAATGCATCAGTCTTACATTACTTAGAACGAAAACTACACTGCCTGGCCCAAGTTGCTTGACCATTATTTTGTTAGACTCCTAACAGATTAAAATTGTCAGTGTTACTAGTAGACTGTAATGTTCCTCTACTTTTATTTAAATATGTTTAAGGTTAATTATAGTTTCTATTTCATAAATATGTTTAAAATAATTTAAAATTATGATGAGCTTTATTAAGATGCAACAAAAACTAAAATTCATTAATTAATAAATAGCCATGTTTATAGCATCAAAGAGCTATTCCCCATTTCCTGGATGGAGGGTGCTTTTTGAACTTSGTACAGAATCAGTGGCAAAATACCTTTAATCTTTTTTGTCAACTCTAGCTTCATAAAAATGATACAGTTCCATATAACTGATTAAGGAGCTGAATCACAGTAATGGACAAAACACTAATATTTCTCTTTTATCCAATAGCATCATTTTCCTTTTCCCTGCTTAACAAGCTCACATTTGGTTTCATTTCTAGTTTTTGTTTATCACAGTCTTTTGTCATTATTCAGAGGGGGGTTCTATAGCACAGACAAATGTCCTAAAAGATCCCGTATGGAGAATTCTCAAGCAGTTCCAGTGTAATTAGGTTAAAAAAAATGAAGTGTGCATTTCATTCCATGGCAAATGCAAATGTTCAAAAAACATGCAGGAAAACTGAAATTACATTAGAAGAATTATTCTTTTGAAAGCAATGATTAGGAAACAGTGTTGGCATAGGTGAATGAATTGAATCAACTGCTTATTCTTTGTTCTGAAGCATGTTCATAGATTTCCTCTCAGCTCTTGTCATAAAATACAACTTAATAATTGCCATGAATCTATTGTTGTGTTATTAATATGTATATTGGAAAGATTATTAATTGCATGCGTTACTTGGAAGATACTTGCTAGCTATTCTCTATCAATGCTCTCATATTTTACTTACTATCAAACAAACTTTAGGTGATGGCTGGATTCAATCTACTGAGAACATTGCTGAGATGTGGAAAGAACTCCAAAAAAACTGCAYAGAAGGAACTGCCAAAGTTTGAAGTTATATAGCAGTTTGCAAAGAGGTAGATCAAGAAAGTGCTTGCCACTATTCCAAATATAAAGTACTAAATTAAATGTCTGGGAAGATCATGGAACAGATCCTGCTGGAAGCTATGCTAAGGCACATGGAGGACAGGGAGBTGATTYGAGACAACCAGCATGGCTTCACCAAGGGCAAGTCCTGCCTGACCAACCTAGTGGCCTTCTGTGATGGAGTGACTACATCAGTGGACATGGGAAGGGCTACAGATGTCATCTATCTGGACCTCTGTAAGGCCTTTGACACGGTCCCCTACAACACCCTTCTCTCTAAACTGGAGAGGTATGGATTCGATGGGTGGACTGTCCGGTGGGTGAGGAATTGGTTGGATGGTCACATCCAGAGGGTAGTGGTCAACGGCTCAATATCGAGATGGAGATCTGTGACAAGTGGCATCCCGCAGGGGTCCGTACTGGGACCAGTACTGTTTAATATCTTCATCAATGACATAGACAGTGGGATCGAGTGCACCCTCAGCAAGTTTGCCGATGACGCCAAGCTGAGTGGTGTGTTTGACATGCCTGAGGGACGGGATGCCATCCAGAGGGACCTGGACAAGCTTGAGAAGTGGGCCCGTGTGAACCTCATGAGGTTCAACAAGGCCAAGTGCAAGGTCCTGCACATGGGTCGGGGCCAACCCTGGTGTCAATACATGCTGGGGGATGAAGGGATTAAGAGCTGCCCTGCCGCAAAGGACTTGGGGGTACTGGTGGATGAAAAGCTGGACACGAGCTGACAGTGTGCGCTCGCAGCCCAGAAGGCCAACCGTATCCTGGGCTGCATCCAAAGAAGCGTGGCCAGCAGGTCAAGGGAGGTGATTCTGCCCCTTCTACTCTGCTCTGGTGAGACCCCACCTGGAGTACTGTGTCTGGCTCTGGAGCCCTCAGCACAGGAAAGACACRGACCTGTTGGAGCGGTTCCAGAGGAGGGTCAGAAAAATGATCAGGGGGATGGAACRCCTCTCCTATGAAGAAAGGCTGAGAGAGTTGGGGTTGTTCAGCCTGGAGAAGAGAAGGCTTTGGGGAGACCTTATTGYAGCCTTTCAGTACTTAAAGGGGGCTTATAAGAAAGATGGGGACAAACTTTTTAACATGGCCAGTTGTGATAGGACAAGGGGAAATGGTTTTAAACTAGAAGAGGGTAGATTTAGACTAGATATAAGGAAGACACTTTTTACGCTGAGGGTGGTGAAACACTGGAACAGGTTGCCCAGAGAGGTGGTAGATGCCCCATCCCTGGAAACATTCAAGGTCAGGTTGGACGGGGCTCTGAGCAACCTGATCTAGTTGAAGATTG